>CM028879.1:19956554-19971523 GCA_016801935.1 Platichthys stellatus
GGGGGGTGGGGGGGGGGGCTGTCTTGGCAAGTTTGCAGGGTTTATTACCTGAAATAAATGTCCAAAAAGCTTATGGAAACAGCAATGATTTTAAATGAAATCCAGATGTTTAAGATGTCGGATTTTGTTGGTTTCTTGTATCTATCGGTTTCAGAGGCTGCTATTAGCTTCATGCCTGTTCTTATATAAGGCTGTTGTATTGCCGGTTATTGTTCACTGAACGTCAATCCAGAGCCTGATGATGCCGGCGGCAACACAAACACAAAGAAAATGCAGCAGCACTTGTATGAAACTGACACAAAGTTGCAGAAACAAGACAAGGCAGACATCAAGGCTGATACATCTCACCACCTTGTGCTTTGATTATATAATCTACATGGAGGGCCCACAAGCTGACTCGATGAGAAAGGGAACCGGTGAATGCAGTTGAGGAGCAGCCTGGTGTGGTGGGTAATGTTGGAGGCCCAGTTGAACGACGGGATCCAAGGTTGTATGTTGAGGCAGGCAGGAACATAAATGAAGACAGTGCACCTGAAACACAGTGGAGAACAGGTATCAGAAAAACAATGACAACCTCACAAGGAGCCTTGCAGCAAAGAGACACAAAATCACAAGAGGCGAGCAGATACTACCCGTCAGAATAATCTGGTCAATCTGCGAAGAATTTAGCTCGGGAAACTAAAACTGTTGACGTCATCGATCTCCGTAGCACAGATGAAGCATTTTCAGACTAAAACTTAGAGAGAACAGAGAATGGTAATACTCTCATCCAATTTCTGCAAAGTAGGTAAAGAAGCATATTATTATTGAAAACACACCCAAACATATCCATACAATATTTAAACAATTTGAGGTTGACTACATATTTACTTACCAAAATGTTAAATCAGGAAACGGATTTTTTTGTGTGAGTAAGTAAATGGCGCATTAAAAAAGGTCTCTTCCTGAAATTTTTTTTCTAACATTGCTTGAAATACCGAGAGGGATGTGTCCCTGTGAGTAACATTTATACATTCTGTACGCCCTGACCCTATTAAGAACTAAAGGATAAAGCTTTTCCCAGGACTCTTTACCCAGGACAAGCAATAATAGCTCACTAATGACTCATTCTGACTTCTCCAAATCTACAGATGTTAAAAGAGGGACATTTTTCTAAAACTCTCCAGCTCGACCATATGAAGAGAGAAGAGAAGAAAATATATAGAGAGGAATCTGTATCCATGTCTGAAGGAATTTTTTTTTTTTTGGAGTTCTATCCAGCTCTTCATAATTTATGGGATAACTAAATTTACTTGGGGTTTATAAATAAAAAAAAATATTGTTCAAGGGGTGTTTATCTGCACTGGCCAAGCAGGGTGGCTTATTTGATAATGAGTCTCCATTGAAAGTCGTAATTAGGACCCATCCAATCCAGCCTGAAAAAAATGCTCGAGTTTAATCTTGCTCTCCTTGTCATGGGATGTCCTCACAGAAATAGGATACAAAGTTATCTAAAATCTGTTTCTGTCTCAGTTGGGATTTTAACTGATATGCCTTTATCTACTGCACTTACTTTAACAAACTTTTCAGTGTGTTGCATTAATAAAATATTAATCCGTGTATATGGATGGATCACCCAGGAAGTAGTGTGAGAATAAGGTTAAGCTGAGAGCCTCTGAAGGACTCTGCAAACACCCACAACAATGCTTCTTTCCTGTAACTTTCCTCTCCTGACTCATTTGACACCAACTCTTGATGAGAGCTGATTATTAAGTCCATAAACGGGTCTCATCGCAACAAGGATCAAAACATATGATTCCCCTCTGCCTCCTCGAACAATTGCCCCAGAAGCACTGAGTAATTTACGCAGATGACTCCGCTGCAAATGAGCTCTTTGATCGGGTTACTGTGGAGCAATGAGAATTGAAGCAATGTCATTCTCAGGCGGCTCGCGATTCAGTGTACACCGGTGGTTTTGAGCCGATGCACAAGTCGCTTGTTGAGTAATGGGATGAACCGTTGAATCAAACGGTGACCAATCTTGTGATGTAAAAGGAATAATTTATTAAAGAGCCATCATGGGAGGACTTCAGTGTAACAGCTACTGACAGTGCCATGCAGGACTTTTTCAAACTCAATCCAAAGTTATCTTGGGGGGGGGGGGGAAATCAGGCTTACAGTTTGTGAGGCTCTGTGCTTCTTAGAATACGATGTTGTTTTCACCTTCACTTCTTACAATTACTGCTGAGGCTTTGTTCTTGGTAGCTGAAAAGCACTTTTTATGCCACTTTGAAGCTGCCTTATGTTTTAGTTCTTTGTTGTGTAGACTTCTTCTGCTATCGGAGTTTTAGGGGAAAATATCATTTCTGCATCTATATTGTAATACATACTTTTGGCTGTGTTTACATAGACATGCATGTGTGTACATAGACATGCATTTTAGACATATATATTTAGATGTGTGTTGTATGAGGTGTGCATTTATACATATTAATAAGCAATACATACATAAGCTTATACACACTTAATACTGTACATAAATACGTCGTCTTTTTCTTGGACCTATCCATCTTGTATCGCAAACACAAGGTGATTTAATAATCTTTTTCTTCTTCCCATAGTGTCTGGCAGCATGTTTGCATTGCATCTTACTCAGGTCTTCCTCATTCCATGTCTCAAATCAACACCTTCATAACTTTTCGTTTCCTAACTGCCCAAAGGAAACATTTATGCTCTCTTTGTTTGATTTTTCTCCTCATGTTTGAGATCTTGGCACTTCTGGGAAACAGAGTCATCAATCACTGTTTTCCACGTATTAAATAAAGGTTAAATGAAATAAAGGCTGACGTGACCTTCAGCGGCCAACTCCTAGCCATGACTTCAGCAGTGCAGAATTTATATCAAGCAGTCTTCTGTACTTTTAGGATGGCTGTGTGGCATTGGAAAAAATAACTTTAACTCACCCACTATCAGAACTACAGTGTTTTGCCAGGGATGCAGTTTGAGACAGCTGACTCTTGAATTTTACCCACTGCTGGCCTGTTCATAGGACTCCTCATTAAAGTCCCTCATTTAGACACTTAGGGTTTTACTAAAGTCTGCAGTAGATGTTCACTTTAACCACCACTAGCTTAGTCCTATGTCAGGAAGTTCACACACCGGATTCGGAGGGGATTTTATCTTAAAACATAAGTAAGCATAATATGTTAACCCGGTTACCAAAACTGTTTCTCTCCAAGTTTGTTCACTTGGGGTTAGAGTAGGGCCTTTAACTGGGAAGAGTTGGCCGTAAGCTTCTCTCATGGCTGTGTTCTTAAGGTCAACAGGACAGTGATTGGACCCTTCAATGAAAGAACCTTTCTCCCCTGAATGCTCCTGTCATAAGGCCCAGATGAGTCGAGGGCTGCAGTGGGAGGAAAGAGAAGCAGTAGATGGCCGTAATGCACTTTGAGAATGGCTGCCACTCGCAATAAACTTAACAAAGAAGAATAATTGTTGCAGAGATGGTTGTCATTTCAGATCTCTCCAATCCCTGCACAGGATCTCAGTCTGTGTGACTTGGCGTCTTGGTCAGGAGACCCTTCTCTCCATATTGCTCAGTGTATCTGGGCACAGGCAGTATAGGGTTGTCCTACCAGAAGAGTCCTTGGGCAACTTAGTGAATCCCAAGTTGGCCTGGATCGATTTGCCGACAGTGTATGAATGGTGTTTGATAGAAAAAGGACTGCAGAGGGAAGTGCTCCGTGTTTGGGGGAATGTGACTTGTACTGTAATTTGGTGCGAGTCTGACTCTTGGGAACCTCCAATGTGTAGTTTTGTAGCGTTTCTCACATGAGTCTTAACACCACATCTCTGTGCTCTGCAGGCAGCTCCTTTGACCAAATTAACATAACAATGCTGTTTTTGCTAGTTCACAATGGGGTTTGCTGTGTGGATTGATGAGATAAAAAAAATTATTGAACAAACTTAGCATAAAACCAAGCCAAATGTGACTGAATTCACTGCAGAATTATGTGATCTATCATTTGGTTCAGGACTCACTGGCAGAGGAGATATTGAATCTAAACGTGATTGGAACTTTCTGATTTATTAAAGGATACATAAAAAATATCCGAACCCAAATCTGCACTTCTATACATGGTCACATGAACCAAAAACTGAAGCCAGAACCAACTCAGTCGGAGAAAAGTGGGAGTTGAAAAGACATTGGTACAGTGCTGGACAGAACTAGATTATAGGACCACCCAACCAAATTAAACAGTGATCCTCATGGCAACACTGATTACCTGTATCTTTTTCACACTGTAATTGCGTCTACCTGTATTTTATTGATCATTTAATCTTATAGTAAAATACTCTTGGCCTTGGTAATTTATCATACACTGCTAAATCAATTATGAGTAAATTGTAATTGAGGCTATAGGAGCCTGGTGGAACTCCAATCTATAAGTCTACATCTAAAGTAGGTTTCAGGTTCGGTTAGGCAGATGGACCCAGGATGCAGAGTTTAAACAAAAAGTGCCCTTTTAATAGGTGAATGTCCAACAGGAACGAAACAACAATCGAAGGAATCTCAAAAATGTCCAAACAGAAAAAACAGAAGCACACAGGTGAAACCACCAGAAGCTTACAAGGAGATGCAGAGGACAGGGATACAAAAAGCAGAGGAGATCACGACAGGACAACGAACCGACAAGGGGCAGCACAGTCACTTATATACACCCACAGGGAAGGCAGGGGCAATTGAACACAGGTGAAACACATGAGGACTGGTGCAGACAATCAAAAAGACAGGAAGTGAAGAAAACACATTAGGAACAGAGCCTACAAAATAAAACAGGAAACAGAACACTGGGAAAACATGCGACACCGAAACAGCACATATACAAACATAAACACAAGGATATACAAGAAACGTGAGGTAATAATTAAACAGAAAACACTCTTAATAGAGAGACGAACAAATAAACACACTCAGAACACAAAACCATTACAGTAGGTTATTATGGCTCTAAGCATCGTAAACATTTTTGAGCTGTTTTCCCACACTGTACCAGTCTCTAAATGGGAGCTCAGGTTTTTCACAAATGTACGATTTCGGCAGACGCAAAGCAATAAAACAAACTGTGCAAGTGCTCGACTCATGCTCTCGATGTTGATTCCTGATCACAGAGCAAGGTGTGAAATGTTTGTTAAAAAACACATTTGCTGGCACTGTCCATGGCTACAACTGCAACTGGGGCCTGACTTAAAAATTTAAATGGCATGTACTCTATGCCTAAATTTTCCTCTATATGATTGTTGGTACATTATTGACTTGATTGTGATTGCACTGTAATTGAGGATGAAGATGCTTGGTAGGATTACGATTTTTTTATTCATTTTGATCAGCTGTGAGACAGGCGACCAGTGCTATGTAGCAGTCACTGGGGGCGGGGAAGTGTGTCCTCAGTATGTGGACTGAGTTGAACATGTCTTCTTCTGCGTTCTTGATAAACTATAGCAGTGGTGTGTGGATCAAAATTGCTGCCAGTAAATTTTGATGATTAGATGTAGAATCACAACTAGATATTTTTTTACTTTATTGGACTGAGATGAATGCTGTATACCGAATGGTATTATAGAGCAATTATTTAAAGAAATTGTGAATATCGATCTGAGGATTGAGTCATTTGCATAAGAGATGTCTGAAACATGCAATATATGAAAAAATTACATTAGTTAGGTTATTCATTCAAATTTATATATAAGCTACATTCACGTTTGTTTTTATAAAACTTGATTGCAGAAAACCAGGTAGGAAAAAAAGGCTTTGCACACAATGTAAAATTGTTGTAGAACTGTTTGAGGAGGACTCATTAATGTCAAGGTATAATTCTGAGGTAGCTCCAGAGCATTAACACTGACCAAGCAAACAGCCCATTTCAAACATGCAGGTTCGGAACGGACACTGCAGGAGTATTATAAATAGGAAAATCTGTCCTTATCTGTGTATGTGGGGTAAAAATAGTAATATACTTGGATGAGCTACTATGACACTACTGCAGTCTTAAAGGCAAAGATGAAAGATGAATACAGGGAGCGCGAGAGAGACCGCAAGAGAGACAGATCATCCTCAGTCAAAATAAGAGTCACCCTGAGGTAAAGGCACACAGAGCGAGAGGGGCAGAGACAGCTTTGAAGGCTGAATAGATTGCTTTGAGGTGAGGCTTGAAAGAAGATGGCTTTTAGCTGTGAGGGAGGCTGCCCAAGAGGTATGGCCCAGAATCAGCATGTCTGAACTCAACTGTCAGCCAGTGAGGGATTACAGCAGCGCAGGTCAAGGAGAGCACCCACAGACACACGATTTGCATGTGATAATACTAATACTAATATTCCCAAGGGCCAAAGGAAAGAGGACACATCAAACCTAGCTTTGGCATAGATTTTTTGATATTCGCTACATGGTCCTACAGTGGCCCCCTTGTCTGACAGTGCTTTTGGTTTCTGAACCACAATGTCCCCTTTGGTCCTCTGGCACTGAATAAAATGCATGCGTGCGTGTGATCTATAAGTTTACATTAGTATAGTGCTTTTTATTGTCCCTCCAGTATAATGGGAAATCTGACCATAAATATTGTTAAACCTAAACATATTAACTCCATTCCAGTTTCTGGAGAGATAGTGATGATATTTAAATCTGGTTCTTAATCTGATTCATCATAGACATTAGAAATGAATGACATTACGGCTCCCTTAAGTGAAGCCCAAATATCTGCATTTCCCCCTGGTGGCTGGCTGTAGAATTGGTAATTAACCCTATTTCTCCATGTTTGCAGATGGGATATGGGCCAAACTAAAAAGTTTGTAGGCTGGATCCGGCCCGCTAAGGAGTCCAGCTCGGCCTGCCGGATGACTTTGCTTAATGGGAAAAGAGCCGAGAGATAAGTGATGCAGCAGTGAAAGCTAGCTACCTTATTGCTAACTAAATAGCATCAGCCTCAAAGCCATACTGTGAGGGTGAGTTCGTGAAAACATGCATACTGAAGGCTGCAGAAATTGCATGCCCCGAGAATCGACAGGCTTTTGCCATCACAAGCCTAACGAGGAATACTGTGACGGATAGGATTGCCGATCTTTCAGCAGATTTGGATAGCCAAAATTTGCTTCAAAAACAGTGTAAATGCGATGTCTGCTCCGGAGGCAGCAGAGCTCATTGCCACAGGCAGCGGCGCTCGCTGCTCGCTTTGTGACGCGTTTGACATCAAACACGTCACAAAGCGAGGGAGTCTGCAGAGGAGAGCCCAGGCAGATAAACAATGGGCTGATGGCTGAGTTTTTGGTCTTTATGTTTCTAGGTTATCCTTAAAATAGGGTTTATCATCCAAAAACGCTATGATTTTACTGTTCTGGCCCACTTCCTATATTTCACCCCCTTTCAGATGAAGATGTCCAATCAATGAAGCCAAAGAATCTTAAAATAACAGTGAGTGACCTTTTCATTTTGCTAAAGGTAACTCCACCTTCACTGTCACCTGCCTCTGCTCTACTCTATCATTTTGCAGCACTCCCTTCCATTAGCCTTGCACAGCATCAAACATCACCACCTTCCCCGCAACGTCACAGAGTCCCAGCAACCTCGGAGGCACCCCCAAACAGAAGCTCCGCTGGTGCCAACTGAATGGAAGCTTTCCAAGGGCCTCAAAAGAAACAACACGACACTGTGCTTCAACACAAGTGATAAGAGAGTTCCCCCCGAGTCCCGGCTCTGTGTTTCTTCCCTTGTCTCTCACTGAGCTGTCTGCGGTGATTGATGAATCACTTTGACCCTCCATTGGTTACTGAAAGCTTCACTTCCCGTCTAGCTGTGGGCAACTTCCCTTCTGTTTTTTTTTGTCTCTCAGTACATTCTTTGACTCCTCTCTCTCTTCCTCTGGCTGCTGGGTGACATTTTTTGCGTGTTTGTCACTTTAGTTCTCCCTCTTGCTCCAGCTGAGGGTGATGCCATTCTCTCTTCTATCAAGGGTGACAACTCCCACTTTTTTTTTGCCTCTCTGCTGTTTGACTGTGTTGGATGTCTTTTTGTTGATATTACATCTTAAAAAGAATACCGCTCCACGTTATGTTGATAACCCTCAGGATGAAAGCGTGCAAGGGATAATATTGATACTAAATAAGGTGTACTCATTCTTTTATTTAATTTTTTAATATAACATTTCTCATTCATGTTTTACAATCATAGATGACCACTCAGAACTAAACACAGATGCTACACCAGAAGATTACTTTTTTCCACCATCTTTAATTGAGGTAATAATACAACTCAGTGCATACAATTTCTTGTCCTATCCATCTTAACAGCCACTTACTCTAAGGTAATTTTAGGCTGCTATTGTACTCCTTCTACTACTTAAAGTCAACCTTTTTATGCTGCCAGCAGGTGGCAGCAGAGGGTGTTCACGTACCCTAATTGACCAGTCACTTCTTCCTAAAACAATCCCATAATCACTGAAAAATAAAGAGGCAAAGATTGCGGAAGTTACCCATGGAGACAGTCCCCCATTGCCTCCACAGTGCTAATCATAGAGTTTTGCCAGAAAAGAGGAAAAAACTAACATAACCACTCATATGTTTTGTTCTTATCACCACCAATCAGAGAGGGACCTCATCGATACATGTGACTAGTCATTTGACCTGTAAAATGAACGCTTATCCAACCTTTTCACACTGAGCTTAAATCCATTAACATCAAAATATCCAAACTTTGCCGTCGGCTATTCAAAGTATTCTGCAGGTTTTAAAATGATGAATGTGATGTTTGAGCCCTCCAGGCAAAACTGAACCCTCTGTCTCCTGTGATCATTGTCAAATTGTAATCAAAAGGACACAGTTTATTTTTTAAAGATGACTGTGACATTTTGGGAAAAACCTAATTTGCTTTCTTTCTGATTCAATTCCTGCCATTTCTATATTTAAATTTATTCCATTCTCAT
The DNA here is from genome assembly GCA_016801935.1 of Platichthys stellatus. Taxonomy (NCBI): domain Eukaryota; kingdom Metazoa; phylum Chordata; class Actinopteri; order Pleuronectiformes; family Pleuronectidae; genus Platichthys; species Platichthys stellatus. The sequence continues at coordinate 19,965,506 of CM028879.1, forward strand.
GTATGTGGAGAAAACCAGCAGGTAGTTACTGTAGCTTAGTCCTGCCTAGAAAATTTAAGTAAACACTCATCATCACTCTGTAGACAACAAACCCAACAAATCCTGCTTACCAGCAGCTGTAAGGATCATGAGTGGACATTTTGTACCTTGTTTGTTCAATCAATTCAAAAAACTAAACTGAAGAGTAAGAAGCAATTGCTGAACATCAGTGACCCTACGAGTCCTTCCATTCCTCCACACATACTGAGACCCGCTGGAGCCAAGTCCGGACCCAACTGATGAGCCAGGAGAAATTAGGTATAAAAAAAAAAAATACACAATGACACGCACTCCTCTGCTTGTTTATTAATGATCCAACTGTTATAAAAGTAATCGAAAATCAAATTTCTGTATGTATGTTTTTACTGACACATATGGAAACTTAACATCCTTTACACCATTCCAACAGACCTGCGGTATACCCCTTCTCCGAAGGGAATACATTTTTCATTTTTCCAGTGTCATGGCTTGTGAACGATCATGTTTGAATTTGTGGTATGATGTGGTCACGTCTCAGCAGACAGGAAGTATTGAATTCCTCTCTAAATCTACTTTTCTTCTCCCCTGGGCTCTGGTCATTAACCCACTCTGTATGCGGCACATTAGAGTCATTGTTGTGGGAGTCTCTCTCTGTGTGATGTCTGTTCATCTCTTCCACTCTCTCTCTCTCTCATTATGCCTCTAACTTGCTCTTCTCCATTGGGAGATTCACAAAGGCATTTCATAATATTGCATTAGTAAAATCAGGCGTTTGGTCTTCCCCTTTAGACCTCCTGTCCTCCCAAACATCTGTTTGTTCAGAAAATTTAAACTTAAGTGTAATGAATTTAAGAGTATCCAATCTCTCACTGTCAATAACTGATTTTCTTCCTGTGGCTCTATCAACGCAGTGATGTACAGTGTTGGTTTACTGCATTTTAAACGTAGGATCCTTCAGGTAAATGAGAAACAATACACAATAAAAGAGGACATTTAGAACTTAACATCAGATGGAGAAGGTGTTTTGAATATGTTCTTTTGAGTTTAACTTTGATGGCACTGCATACAAAACCATCGTATATACAATATTATTCAATAATAAACTTAAACAACAAAGTTTCAAAGTTTTACAGAAAGAAACTAGAACACATAATTTCATTAAATCCTGACTTTATATGGGATATGTATTTTAAGTTTTATAAATATGTTAGGAGAATAAGAAACTAACCATACATATTCCCTTGATCATGATTATCATTGGGGAATGCAACAAAGTGCACAAGCTGTGATTGTTAAGTTTTATAAATATGTTGGTAAAAAAAAGAAACTAACCGTACAATGTGAAAATATTAGGTTTTCACCCCTACAGCAAGATGTTGCTCTCCATGCTGGATTTTACTTTGATGAACGAAGAGCTGACTGTGGCAGACGGAGCGGTAACCTTGGATTTGTGATGGGAATTCCCATAAGCTGCTATAACAAAGACTTCTCAGTAAACAGTGGGCTCTAAAGGCTGTGATTTGATTCACTTAAATTAGTTTTGGAGTCTGAAAAGACGATGTTTTACAATTTTGATGTGTTCTGTAACTTCCAAGTTGATCATTTAAGTTGAAATTGAATTTATTTTGATTCAGGCAAAGATATACAGTGATAATTTGTAAATAAAGGTTACGGACAAAAGTACCAAACATATTTTGAACAAACAGGGTCTCATTCTAAAACACAAAACATTGCATCAGAGGGATTCTTGATTGGTGTACATGTATGTCCGGAAAAGGTAGACTTATAAACTTAAGCTGGGAGCATCCTCCACTGCTTACCAATACCTAGTTCACACTAGGTGATTTTTACCAACACAAGCCCCACATTAGAGCTAAATTGGCAAAACGCCAAACGCTATGAGTCAACTCTTTAAAGACAGGACATAAGGGGGTCGCAGACACATTGCCTCCTCTGGCTAGATTTCTGGCAGGCTAAATATCTTGTCAAGCGACACAGGGGACGGAGCAAGATGGCGCCAGTGTGTTTGTCGGCCTGCCGTCAGCTCTGTCAGCTCCTAGCTGTCCGCGTTGTTCTATGTTTGTTTATGCTGGCACTATGCTGGCACTGCTCTGTTGCCGCTAACTGGACCTATGATCATCAGACTCTGCTACATCTCAGAAATGCACTGGTGACCCATACTAGTGGGTCTCCTGTTCCCTACACCAGATGTCACCCTCCGTTTGTACACCCCTACCTGGTGTGTGTCCTTCGGCTACCCTGCTGTGTCTCTCTCCGGAAGAAGCGTCGGAGGCGCCGAGGCAAACGCGGAGGAGTCCTTCGGCTACCCTGCTGTGTCTCTCTCCGGAAGAACCGCCCGAGGCGCCGAGGGAAACGCGGAGGAGTCCGGGTGGCGATCAGGAAAAGAGCGTGTGTTTCTCCCGCACAGCCGTGGCCCTGTCATCTCTCTGCAGCCCATCTAGGACAGAAAGATCTCTTCCTGGCTCGTCGTTCCTGGGATCCGATGTACTCCTGTCATGTGTCCATCACTCCGCATCGACCCCAAACACCTGTCAGCTCTGCTCGTCCGAGACTGTGGATCCGTAGCGGTGGGATGAACTCCCTGAACATCCGCCCTTTGGATTACTCCCGTTGCCCCCAAGCTGTGATTCATTCCACGGCTAAAATCGCCTTGGTCAACTGCAGGTCTGTGTCTAACAAAACTTTTGTTTTAAATGACTTCTTCTCTCATCACAATCTGGATTTCCTGTTTTTAACTGAGACTTGGATCAGCGCTGGAGTTGGCCAGTCTTCTGTCTTCGGCGAACTTTGCCCTATTAACTGCTCGTTCATTAGCACACCGAGGTGCGCTGGAAGAGGAGGTGGAGTAGCTCTCGTCTTCAAAAATAATTTTAAATTACGGCCACTCTCTGTAGGGAGTTTCTCCACTTTCGAACTGCAATGTGTAATTGTAGAATCTGCTATGTCCCCACTGGTTTGTGTACTCATCTATAGGCCCCCTAAGCCTGACAAAGACTTTATTACAGAATTCTCTGACTTTCTCTCCCATTTTGTCTCATTGCATGATCGTCTTCTCATACTTGGTGACTTTAATATCCACGTCTGCTGTCCAGAAAGACCCATGGTTAAAAGCTGTTTTGTCACAGTTGACTCCCTTTCTGACCACCCACCACATACTAGAACCCTTTCAATCAGGTTTTAGATCCCTTCACAGCACAGACACTGCCCTGCTTAAAGTAACTAATGATCTGCTCCTCACTCTGGATTCTGGTGATAATGCCATCTTGATATTACTTGACCTTAGTGCTGCTTTCGACACTGTAGATCACAACATCCTCCTCACACGCCTGGACCAGCAGGTGGGTATCAAGGAGACTGCATTACTTTGGTTCAGCTCTTACCTTAAACACAGGACTTTCTCTGTCTCTATAGGCCAGTTCTCTTCAACATCTGCCCCTGTCTCTTATGGGGTCCCTCAGGGGTCCATACTGGGTCCCATGCTATTCAGCCTGTATATGCTCCCACTGGGTGACATTATAAGAAAGCATAACATCTCTTTTCACCTCTATGCAGATGATTCACAGCTGTACCTGCCATTAAAATCTAGGGACTCCATCCAATCTCTCCTGGTCTGTCTTGAAGATATCAGAAACTGGATGGCCAACAACTTCCTCCAGTTAAATGGTGACAAGACAGAAGTCATCATTTTTGCCCCCCCCAAGGCACTACTCTAAATAATTTAGGTTACCTCACTCCATTTGTCACACCCTACGCCAGAAACCTGGGTGTCATCCTCGACCCTGAACTCTGTTTTGACAAACAGATTAGTAATGTGGTCAAAACTAGTTTCTACCAACTTAGAGTGATTTCCCGCCTCAAAACCTTCCTATCTCATAAAGACCTGGAGATAGTAATTCATGCCTTTATTACATCACGGCTGGACTATTGCAATTCCCTCTACCTCGGCCTCCCCCAATCCTCACTCAGACGTCTACAGCTGGTTCAAAATGCAGCTGCACGTCTTTTAACTGGCACCAAGAGGTGTGAGCACATCACCCCAATTCTGGCCTCCTTGCACTGTCTCCCCATTCTTTTTAGGATACAGTTTAAAGTTTTATTATTTGTTTTTAAGGCACTCAATGGGCTGGCCCCAGCCTACATCACTGACCCTCAGATCCTCTAGCAAGGGTTTTCTGCACGTGCCACGCTCACGGCTCAAGCAGAAAGGTGACAGGGCCTTTGCTGTCGCCGCTCCACGTCTGTGGAACCAGCTCCCTCAGAACATTAGATCCGCCCCCTCCATTTCTGCCTTCAAATCTAGGCTAAAAACCCACTTTTACTCCCTGGCCTTCCTTTCCCCCTAACTGTTCGCCTCCTGTTATTGAATGTTATTGAATGTTATTGCACTTTGTATTGGTTTTTAGTACTTATGGTCAATTTGTATTGTTATATTGTATTATTTGCCTTTTATTGTCATTGTACAGCACTTTGGTCAGTTATGCTGTATTTAAATGTGCTCTATAAATAAATTTTACTTACTTACTTACTAATTGGTGACTGTAACAGTCTGGCAATTTAGATTGTATTTGTCAGGCTAAATTCTGTAAGTGTTTTCTGTTTATCTGTTAGATCTCTGTTGTTTATGTTTGAGTTGTTTTCGTGTTTGCACTCTGTGTTTCTGTTTCCTGCTTAATTTTGTAGTCTCTGTTCCTTGTGTGTTGTTTCTGTCTTCACTTCCTGCCGGTGATTGTTTTCCCAGTCCTCATGTGTTTCACCTGTGGTTAATTGGCCCTGCCTTCCCTCTGTGTATATAAGCCTCTGTCCTTCCCTTTGTCCTTGTCGGATTGTTCTTGTGTTGTTGCTGTTCCTCGCCGTCTTGTTGGTTTTCCTGCTGTGTTTCTTGGTGCTGTCCTTTCCTGCGTTCCTGTCCTGATCTCCTGAGCCTTGTGTAAGCTTCCTTGTGTTTTGGTCCTCCTGTTCTTGTCTTTCCAGTTTGTCAACTCCTTTAGTGTTTATGTTTGTCTTGTTAAAAACTCTTTTTATATTAAATACTCTTTTTGTTAACTACCTCTGCTTCTGGGTCCATCTAATTCCACGATCCTGACAGTGACAACTAAAGCCAATTACAGCAGGCCATACACATTTGTCAGGGGTATCTCCTGGGGAAAAACTGTATTTTCAACAATCCCGTGTGTGTTTTAGAATGTTATAATGTGTTTATATTCTGATTTAATAGTCTTGAATTCTGATTCAAAAATGCCACCCTCTTCCAACATACAGTACTGACTGCACCAACACAGTACTTTTTATTTATGTCTGTATTAGGCCAACCCTTGTTTAATGTTTTTTTTATATAATTGATTAAATATCAAGTCTTTTAGAATAACATGGGGGGGAGCACATCTGACTACCAAGTTCTCATTAGCATAGAGAATATGTCAGTTTTAGCTTATTTTGCACAGAAATCCACCAGAATTCCTACCCATCAGCAAGTGGTGATTTGCGCTGAATTCAAAATACTGTACTATTTGTAAGAGTAACACATTTCTACGTGCCATTTGTCTGTGAATAGCAGGTTTTAGCTGGCTGGTGAGAATGGATTTTGTGTATTTATATAATCAACAACATGATATAGTTTTGTCATTTAGGTGAGAAAATAGTAGTAATGGTTGATAATTAATTACCAGTTAGTCATTTAAAATGTGGATCATAGGGTATGCTTTACTTATTAGAGATGTTTATATGCATCAACAGAGGTTGTCCCTAGAGGAGGTCTTTGGACTATGGGAGAAAACCAGAGCACTACGACAAAACACTGCACCACTGATGGGAGCAGCTAGCCTGACGTTGTCATACTTACAATTCTAGTCAGAATGTGAGTCTGATACCGCTCCATTGGGCTGTGATTATGGGGCGTGTTTCAACCGAACCAGGAAATAAAATTCCTCTTTGCTCAATTGGATAGACCTACAACCAATCAGAGCAACGTAGTATGTGACG
>CM028879.1:19971806-19990196 GCA_016801935.1 Platichthys stellatus
CCGTCAAACTGGAATGACATTAAGTATACGATATTTGAATTCATAAAACCAAACACAAACGTTAAAATACAATAAACAAACAAATCACCACGAGACAAGTCTGATGCGTTAACGTGACATAGCGACTCCCGTTCCGCGCTACCTGCAGCAAAGTAAATGGGACCAGCTTGCTTACCTTGTTCTGCTGGCGAGGGGTGTTAAACTACAGTTTTTGACAAATGCCGCACAGCCCGCGTCCAGTCATAGTTCCTGCTCCTATCCTTGTGCCGGCGCTGTACGGCAGGTGTCTTATTGCACTGGTCCGCAAGCGAGGGATCTGGTGCGTCTATTAACATGGTCCGCTCCTTAAACTGCAGGTATTTATGCGAGGGGAGTCGCTATGTGTAAAACAAAATAAACAGTATGCATAAAGTGGCAGGTGTAGCAGTCAGTTACAGTAAAGGTGAATGCACGTACGAACAAGTTCTCCATTTAGGATTACAGCTCCACAACACATCAAACAAATCGGATCGCATTTGTCGGTCCTGTAAGAACTTAATCACACGGTTGGAACGCGACATTCCCGTGTCCCATCGGGGCCAGCTGATAGATTAAACTTTTCCGAATCCCTTAGGAAGGTTGGCAAAAACATCTTTTCGATCTACAAATGCCTTGATCGCGTTTCTCTTTTCCTCTTTCAAAATTAATGCGCTGTCGATGTCTCCTAAAGCAGACTCAATGGCAGCATCTACACATCTCAGCGCTCCAGCGGCAGGCATGTTTGTGGAAAACAACGTCAACCCAAGGGCACTTTGATGACGTGGTTGATTATGTTACCGTTGATCATCTGTCCATCATCGTACAAAGCCCGCCCTGACAATCTGATTGGTCCGGATGATTTCGAACCGGGCATAATTTCTCCCCAACAGAGCGACTCCAGACCGAACTTCCCGACCTCAAATGTTGTGGGCGGGGCTAAGTTCGTCTGGCATCCAGGCTAGGGAGCAGCAGTACTCGAAGGCTTAAACTAGTTTTCAGTTTTAATGTCCTGGCTCATCAGTGTATTCAATATCTTTGGACACTTTGAACTCCGCAATACAATTTGAAAAATGACAACTGCATCCTTATTATCCTTACTAAATGAAGGTCAATACTGCCTGAGCAGTCAACACAAATTGTTTTTCACGGGCAGCTGACATTTCATCATTATTTAAGATATCCAGATTTCCATGTGATAGAGACAGTGCTGAACATGGTACCACTGTATGAATGTGTGTGTGAATGGGTTTATGACAACTGTACTGTAAAGCAGGGGTTCTCAATTTACTTCTCAGCCAAGGACCCACTACAAGATAAAACATGTAATATGTTTTATCTTGTAGTGGGTCCACTGGAACAACACATTAATAATAAACGAGAAATATTTAAGATCCATATTATGCAATAAAATACTTCCACCATGTCAATACAGAATGCTCATATAATATAATAATACTAATTGATGATATGTGAACTTTTCACAGGCCCCCTAGCAGTGGAACACAGACCCTTTGCAATTCGGTCGAGGACAGCAATGCCATGAAGAGACCTTTCAATTTATGACAGGACTTGCTTGCTGCTACTACTACTCAGTTTTCAGCAGGCAGGTCGAGCTAACAGGAAGTCAGAGTTATGTTAATTTATCTTTGCAAAGATAGATGCATATATATTAAAATTTGTTGTGGAGCTGCAATAAATTGCATTTATGTCTGGCTGAAAATGATGCAATTCAGACCATCTCCAGGTTTGATCAGGCAGATGTGATCGCATTCATATCACAATATGTCCTGGCTGAATTTACATCTCACGTTAACATATGATGTGCGAGGGACATGCCGTTTCTATTCACAATTCCAACAGTCCTGCCAAACCTATTTGGACAATGGAGAGATAATGAGAACACACTTTTGATACCAAGGTGTCCATTGACTGAATGTCATTATCCTGATATAGTGTAAAGGGGGTCCAAGGCTGAGTGAGCGGAGATAAGCATAGTCAGCAAAAAACAAGAGCTTCAGGTTCCAACTTTGCTCTTGCATGGATGTGACTTTCCATTATGCAATGCTGTCACACAGATGCATTAGCTTCATAATTTGAATTACATGATTATATTAAAGAAATCACCTTCCATTGCTGTAAAATTCACCTCACATTATTATGAAACCCTGTACGATATATCATTTGAACTACACCAGTTTTTGTATACGTTTAAAGTCTAAAGCGTAGTCTTCATCCTAATAACTAAATCATACATCAGGTCATTTTTAGTTTTGAAAAAATATGACTTTAGTCTTGTTTTTAGACACACTTGCTACAAACAGTGTATTACATTTTCACAATGAAAGAGCTAAATGACAGGCCAAACAAGTTAACTTTCTAAAAAGGCCTCTTGTCAATAGTGGTCCTTCATGTAGTAAATATTATATTTGTTAAAATGCAAATTGTTCACTCACTGAGCGTGAGGGTAATGCCTCCCTGAAACAGGCAATCTTCTATATGCACTGATGAGAATATCTAGTTTTGGTTCAAACTAACATGACAACCCTCACTTGTGGCCCTATCCAACAAGACTTTCAGTAGAAAGCATTTTTGGCATCTCTAATTCAGCAAATTATGGATGACTTGGGGGGGCGGGCATTGGCTGCTGTGTGGCCCCAAGCAGCCACTTAGTGGACCTATAGGTAGGGTCAGCTCTGACTAGATCTTATTTTATATCACAACTGTGCATGAGACAACATGCCCCAAGCAACGCAGCCCTTGTTTCACTGCAGGACTGATATTATTCTCTATATTATATTATATCACCTTATACCCACAGTTTTGGGTAATGTGAGCAGGCATATAAGTAGTAATGTGTTATGGATGATAGACAGTCTTTGTGACACTCGGCAGGCGACTCATCACAGTAGTGCTTACCGATGCAACGACTTACTTTTATCCTCCGTAACAATGGTAACCAAACGCTCCTCCTGGCCATTCATCACTTCTGGTCAGTGCTCCTGCAGCTGACAGAGGCTAAACAGGAAAGGTTGGAATGGACTTATTTAATCTGCTGTGATGGATGGAAACAGAACTGTGCATTGGTGAATGTATGCTGGTAGAGCTAACTAGTTTCTTCATGATGTGAGAGCATTGAATATAGCTACATAGTGGCTCTAGTGTCTTAATATTAATTGTTGTTTTGTCTCCTTTCTTTTGGCTTGCTGTTTTCATATGGGGCAGCTGCTGGCAGAAAATCAACAGCTTAATGCATTTAGAAAGAATGGCACTGGGATAAAAATGAATCCTTCACATCTACGTAATAAAGACTTGACTATTGGCAGGCATATGCAGAGTCACAGCACTCTAAATGCCTGGCTGCATTTTGTTGTTATATTACAGCTGAGGGGAGATGCAACAGTCACGCTGAGGAGCTAATTATAAGCACAGTGATCATGTTCATTGTTGTACCTCTCCAAATGAGGCTTTTGTTTTTCTGGTTTGGACAGCATAATATTCCTGGACTTGTTTGTGTGGGCTGCTGTATTCTTTCTTTTTTTCCCCGCCTCCATCCTGCAGAGATAAATGCTGTGACAACTCAGTAGCCACTGTATGCCTGTTCCTGCCTCTGATTTACACATGAGCAATCACAGGAACACTATGAGACGATTTTTTTTCAATTCAAAAGGATATTTTTCAAAGAAGTCACCCAGGTCTAAAGTTTAATGGAAAACACAGCACTTTTCAAACGAGGCGCTGGAATTTAGGCTGACGTTTTTATTTGAAGGCAGCAGGGTTGGCCGCTCCCTTTCACAACTTCACACGGGCAAAGAAAAGCAGTTTGTTTGTTGGTAATTTATGGGGGGGATGCAGGACACTGACACTGCAAGTGTGAGTTCAGGGTTGAGGCACCCTGGGGCCCCCCTGACCTGAACAAAAGCTAGTTTCGTATTGCCATTTAACGAATGGTTATTTTTAAGCGAAAAACACACACACCCACGCACAAACACGGCTTGCTATTTTAGAGCGTCCTCCTTGGTTTCCTTTGTTCCCCCTTCTCTCTCTCTGTCACTCACACACACACACATACACACACAACTGCACTTAAGAAAGGTGGGGAGTGGACATGAGCTCTTAGTATCAGTAAAACTAATTGTAAGACCAATTATATTCTCTTAAAATCCAATTTAAGGTGTTTTCTACCAATCCAGGAGGCTGGCAGGTGAGATAAGGAGTAATGAGACGAGATTTGACGTTGTCTATTTGTGCCGATTTATGAGGGAAGTAGTGATTAATGTCTGTCTGTGATTCATTGTGTGAATGTAACTTTGGAGCTTTCATGGTGACAATCTCAGGGGGAGCTTGGACAAACATAAAAGGAGAAAACTGGTATTATCCAACCGTGTTGTATTGCAATATTTTTATATTAAATTTGTTATTTTCTATTGATACTTGTACAAATGTGCATGTGTAAACCTGCTTGGCAATAAAACCTGATTCTGTTATTCTGGGTCTTTATTAAGAGTCAGGCAAGATTACCTGTCTTGCCAAAAAAGCACTATTGAATGATGTGAGACTTGGATTGTCGCAGGAAGATTGAGGTGGAGACATGAGTTACAGAGCTTCTCAGATGTTATTGAGAGAAAATATTATGGCAGAATTTCTTTCTGATGTTGACAATGTAAACAACGACTTCAATGGCTGGTGAGGAAAACATTTCTGCACAGATGTTTGAAAGATTTTGGAGCTTCTAATAGGTGTTCACAGTGGTGAATAATTAACTTGATGGGTCTCACTTGAATATATGAGTTCATTATAACAGTTCTGTTAACAGATTCTTCATCTAATGTACAAAAGCAAAAGGGAGGAAACAGATTCTAGTCTAGGTCACTGTAATTCATGTTAAAATTCATATTTTCCTCAAGAGATACAAACACAGAGGAATGTGCAGCCGTAAATCTGAACTGAGCAGAGACACATGATGAATGCATAATTATCAACAAACTGACAAAGACAAAGGGAAACAGGTGCAGACTATCTCAAGGCCGGTAAACACAATACATAACGTTACCAACAACACGGCACAGGTGGAACAGGAAGTACAGAGAATGTCAAAAATAATACAGGACCCACAACAACACGAGAGTCAGTCAACTGAAGCAGAGACACAAAAGGAACAGTAAAAAAATAATTTAACACATGGAAATAACATCCATAACATAAATCAAAAGTCTATACACAAACGTTCACAGGAGCAGAATCACAAAGAGAAAACAAGCGGAGGGGCAACGAGCTGCTGCATTTTAGCACAGGTCCACTGACTGGCCCTTGACATTTCTGACAGCGTTCTGTACATCTGACACCAATGTAGTGCCAGCTTTAATCAATACAGTTGTTTACACCAGTGACAGTTTACTCATACGTAACTGACATAAAACTATTTTACCCGACAGGATCAGTTCCTTTCCACACTATTAAATTATAACCCCCAGGGCTGTTCTTAACCTTTTTCAAATTATTTATTTAAGTTTAAGTTCAAGAGCTCCTTCTGCTCTGTTTTGACATGGTGTACCTTTCATGAAGAACAACGTCAGGAGAGTAAAGGCAAGGAGAGAACAGCAAGTGCAAACATGGAGGTGACAAAGCAAGAGGAGGAACTCGCATACACAGAGCGAAGGAGGCGCATTAGACGTCCATTTAGGGAATCATGGCATGCAATCAAGAGACTATTAGGTCCTCAAACGCATATTTAAAAGAGGGGGAAAAAGAATACACTAATAAATAGACTACTGAATGAAATATTTCTCAATAATACTAATCTGGAGGATTTTTCTTTTTCCACAGTCATTCCCTGAATTGCCAAATCATCCAGCTAGACTGATTATCACATGTATGTCTGTTCCTGCTAGGCCTGATCATCCTAAGGTAAGCAGTGCACGGCTCCTTCATTCTGACCATTAGTTATTTTCTAGAGATTTAAGATTTCCACAGTATAAAAGAGAATTCAAGATACTATCATGGTTTCATGGTATTTCACAATCATTCTTTTGCCTGTTTGGACGAAAGATCTTCTCCCACAGTCTAAAGTGATGCAGACCATCACTGCACACCGCCAACAGAATATGAATAAACAATTTATAGAGAAAGAGAATATAGACTTATTCACTTAGTTCTCATATTCTGTCTTTGAAATGAGAAGTCTAAAGATTACTGCGGTGTATAGATTGATTTTTAAACAGCTCTCATCCCTGCTTTATTACCCTGCGCACAACAGACTATTGTTTTCACCCCTGCCTGTGCATGAGTCGGTGTTGCACACAAACAATAACTCAACAACGCATAGGCGGATTTCCAGATCATTAACTTTTGGGGATGATCGTGGGGGACAACAGAAGACAACTGTATACTTGTTTTATAAATGTGCCCAGTAAAGGCCAAATTGAACAGGTTTGCTTACTTTGACAGGCGGTCAGTGTGTTTGTGGGGGACATAAAGAGGTTGCGAAGCCAAGAGCACTGTCCAGTTTTTTTCAGTACTATTTACGTTCGACTTAAATAGAGTGTGGATCCCATGATTTAGTAGAAGCATTAACTACAGGATGCTCACCTGCCAACAAATTCTCTACCTGAAAAAACAGCGCTCTCACTCTTATAGGTGATGGGGCGGGGGAGGCTGACAGGTTGTTTAAGGGGGCCGGTTTTGGGTGTTTAAAGGGGATGGCATCTGCCCTCCTCCCCATACAAATCACCTACTGTGATATCCAACTTGATCACACACTGCTGACCTTGGTTTCTTTTTCAGGGGATGGCGATTATAAGTTTCACTTCTCTTTGCCATTCTCTCTCTGTGTGTGGTGCCAGTTGTGGAGTCTGACAGCCAGTCCAGGAGATGAAAGATTTAAGCCTGGACCCGGGTATGTGTACACAGTTTTCTTCAAAGTTGTGTGGGTTAAGACAGTACACAAAAGAGCTGGATAGGATCATAGTTTCCCCAAGACAAACCAAGGCAACAGATTGCATTCCTCATATCAATGCAGCGTTGGCTTTTTATAAATTCAATTGCTTGGCCCAAACAACACCTTTATAAAATATAAAGTACAGAAAGGGAGACAGTGACCGGAATGAGGATGATGCAACTGTGGCAATATACAGGAACAGCTAGATCGATGGAATATATTAGCATGTGTGAATGGATAAGTCTTCCTGTTATTGTTTTCTGGAATATGACACAGCAAAATAGATTATTCAGAATAGTCTATGTTTGTGAAAAAAGGAGATAATTAAATTAAGATGAACTAAATATTTACAAAACCACAATAAAAATTGCACGTAAAAGTCACATCAAACTCCATAAGTCCAGTCTTAAAAGGCAAATGTGTGTCATTTTGGGTGAGGAACACAGAAGTCAAATTTCTCTCAAAGATAATAAGGTCAGCTCGCCATCCAGTTAACTGGAATCTTCTTCGGATGTCCTCTCTGAAACCGAAGAATTCTTTTCATCACCAAAAACCTGACCTATAGACAGGTCACACCTTTTATGGTATGTCATCCACACACCGTAATATCTTGACCATATCTGCTAACATGAACAATTGCTCACATATCAATACAGCCTCCACTTCAAGTTATGGCCTATAATTGGCTCTGTTGTAAAACAAAATCAGTTTCAAAACAGAATAACATTGACTTAAGTACTTTTTTATGTAAGGGATAGAATGGCTACATGCTTATACTGAAGTTCAATGAGTAGAACTCCACAGCTATTGGGCAAACAGTAAATGAACAGCGAGCAGTGCCCTAATAACCTTCATAATCAACAAAGCTAACAAGGTAGCTTTTGATATTCAGATTTAACAATTACCATACAAAGATTCGAGGCAACAGAATCGCGGTTCGCTCACCACTTTTTTTCCCATATCTCACATGCTAACGCTATTAGCGAATGACAGTGGAATTTTACATTGTAACCGTAAGCCTAGCGGCTGGCAGAATTTTTTTTCGCCCCGTGTTCTACGGAAAATCTCGTCTTAATAAGCAACTATGAATGTGTTACTACTCACCGTTGAATAATAATAATCCCTGCACCTTTCAACAGGTCGGCAAGGCTACCTCACAAATCGACACGAATATCAGATAACGATCTGAGCAGGAGCAGAGAGTGTGCTTCTAGCTTGAGCGGCAAAATGGCAGACAAGATGAAGACTGGTAAAAAAAAAACTTTACCCAGCGTCAATTAGGAAGATGGCTGGTACCTCCCCCTATTGGCTAGAAAATGTAACAGTGGGTCCCCCAATGTGGCACTACAGTGGCATTTAAAGTGTACATTCTCTCTCTCTCTCAATGTATTTTCATTGCTTTTCCAATGTGGGCTACAGATGTTTTTGTAAAAGAACTCAACCGAACAGCTGAAAATTAGTTGTTTTCAATCCATTTTTTCCATTTCTCTGTTGCTAGGCTATGGCTGTTAGGGCGAGACAAAAGTTGACAAAAGGCTGGTGATAAAACAAAAAGACCAGACAGTCTCTATTTGGGTCCTTCGAAGTGGTCTACATGGCCGATGTCAGCTGCGTAGATTGGGTCCTCTGAAGGTTGCGCCCCTTCAATTGAGAGACAGCATTTGTCTCACCACTCTCATTACGTGAATTGAAGTTTATGCTTTTACAGACTCTCACATTATTATCAAAGGCTTTTTTTTTTCTTCTTTTAAAACTTGTTTAATGCTACACTTTTGGCATTCTGAATGAGGCACAGACGTTTAGTTTTTACACAGTTTTGTCTTCATTTGTTGTGTTAATTCAGTTTTCCATGTCTTTCAGTTACCATGTCTGCTGCATCAGTCTTCCGTCCTGGTATGGCCAAAAGTGGCTGAGGGTGGAGCCTGGTTAAATACAGAGGGCCGGTTAATAGACCTGACCAATTGTGTGCATGAATTGCATGAAGGGAATGCAGTTTCTCTGTTTATGAAGTTTTATTTGTTTCTCCAACCATCATTTCCAAATGGTTGGACCAGCCAGTTTATACGTCCCACCTTTGTCTCATATATTACGTCAGTCGTTAGAGTTAATGTTTTGTTAGCAACATAGAGCTCAGTTGTTGTTTTTTTTTGTTTCACATGCCCTACTAACCAAACTGATCAAATTAAAAATCATTAAAACCAAAAAAAGTTCCTATGAACACAACACTCAATACAACAATTAAGAACGCTGACTTTTATAAATCTATCTTTAATTATAAACCACAGTTGAGCTGACCTTAAGGGAACACTATCTCTGAATCTCATGTTAATAAAAACATTTGTGTTTTACTTCCATAGAGAATAAGCTAGGGTTTTTAGTTTTCCTGAATACTTTTTCTCTCGCTCTTGTCCTCCTGATTGGTGGTGGTAGGGGTTGAACATCTGCCAACGTGCCTTAAGATGATAATGGGCTCATTTCCGCTCTTTCTGGGCTGTATCATTTTGGAGACCATTTAAAAAAAGAATGAACATTGACACAGCCTGGCAAATCTGTAATCATGGATGTGCTCCAAGAAGCTTTTTAACGCTCCTCTCTTTCTTTCATTTGAGTTTTGGAGCTTAAAGACAAGTAAAGGGGTGCTGGTTTAATAGGTTTTTAAATCCAATGTAAATGTCAAAAGAAGTGTGATGTTTTTCTATGTTACTGTACATGTGGGTGTCATAATGACTGTCTTCTACGAGGATGTGAAAAAAGAAAGCGTAATAACGCCTATTAACATTCTTCTCCTCACAGTCTATGTTGAATGATTGAGGGCTTTTGCTCTATTGTGTTCTTTGCAGTGATGTTATTACGTCTGCCAACTGTCTGGGAAAAATGTATTATGTTCCACAGTGTGGTGCATTTGTCACCTATTTGGCTGAGTGCCGTGACACAGAGCACATCCCTATTACAGAGGAAGAAAAGGGTTATTTGATTAGTTGTTTTAGTACAAGTCCCTGTCACACTCACTCAAATTATATATGGCTTCTACTATAACCATCTTTAAATTGATCTGCAGGTAAACCAGGTTCCCAGAAGTGCCAAGGCTTCAGTATGTGATTTGAAGGTCCCAAGTGCAATCGCAGCATTTTATTCTGAGAATATTTGTAGAAATATGAGACAAATCTATGGTGCTTTGATACTAACAGTTTTAGTTTCCAAAGTCAGACATCTTTCAATCCGCAGAGGGGCCTTAAACACCAAAGAATCCACTTTGGTTAAAACCTGCTCAAAACAAAACATAAACAGAGGTGAGATTGTGTCAACTGCCGTCTCCATGGGTGCATTTGGAGAGAACTCAGCATCTAAGCCAACGAGGAAAAGAAGCACTTACAGTGCAACAACAACCACGCAAAGTGGTAGCTGATCTGTTGAAAACATATTTGGAACTGTGTGACGTTAACATATTGATCTGCAAAGGCACCAAACAGATGTTGCCCTGAAAGTGTCCAAATCTCAGGACAAAAAATGTCTCAATATTCTAGGTTCTGAGGTCACTCAGATATAAAACTCCCAAGGAAGCAACTAAAACAAAGTCTCTGTTTGCTTAAAAACATTTCCCTGCTGTGAGAATGTCCGCAGAATTCTTTTTGATTATTGACCATATTTTCTTGTTAAGGTGAGGCCGTCTAATTAATAGAGTTACACATGACTGTCCTAGAAATTTCAACTGTCTGCTTTATCTTAAAGTAATGTCTTTGTACTCCATGAACCTTCCTTGACCTTTTAAGAAACAAAGATGCTGATGCGACCAACAGAGCTGGCACTGATCCCGTACTGACTGCAAATGAATAATGATCAGTTAACGGGAGAATCATTGTTCAAAGTGTTTCCTCTGTCTGATGATAGTTGTATGACTAGAATATCATAAATATCCGCAGTAGTGAACTCCTATTTGTCAGACTCCTGCATCACACTGTGATGTTGAGACCTCTGAATAAAGACTCTTCTGATAGATCCTCGATTATAGTTTTTATATTCTATATTCCTTTGTTCTATTCTCTATTGCATTTCCTGCTTCAATAACTTCACAAAAGACTGTTCAATCTGAGAAATCTTATTTAATTCCACTTATTCCACCACAATGACAAAATGTCTCATTGTGCCACACTTGCAAATGTGCCAACATGACTGTCAACGAGTAATCTTCTTCGGACTTTTGTTAAAGTGAAACCTGTTCACACCTGGGCCCTTTTCTCAAACCACTGCTTGCAAATGACAGTGCTAAAACTAATATGTATATTTTATATATATTCACAGGGTCTGAATTAATAATCTTGGCATCTACATAGAGGTAACATTTCAGAAGGTGTAAGCATCAGTTTAGATTAACAGACATTATCTTATGTTGCTGCTGCCATGTAGCCAATGTCAGCATCAACAGCTGATTTTTGTCAAGTAACACAATACTACAGACGATCAAGTTACATAAAGGTGAGTAATGTGGTGTACAACCAACCCAGTCTCATCAGAAAACGTTCAGTGGCAACGTTGGTCCACTTGGAACGACGTTACCATCTCACAATCTGGCCTCTCAGAGTGTGAGATGGTAACATTTTGTCAGCCCATTGTTTCTCAAGCGCCAGACTCATACATGAGGTAAAAGTTGAAAAGCAGTCTTTAGGTTTGGTACAGAAGGTCGATAAGGATCAGGCACGGTCAAAAAGGAAAGCATGGTCATGCACTTATAAAGATCACGAGGAACTGAACAGTACTGGCACTAATGTGAGGGGAACATGGTGTTTAAATACACACATGAACAAGAAGTGAAACTCATGAGGGCGGGACATGCAATCAGCGGGGAAGTGGGGAAGCAGATAAAGAGCTAAAGGTACATAAAGCTCTGTAATGAGACACAAGGCAAAATAAAAACGGAAGTAACTGAAATGTCCAAAAGCAGAAAAATGATTCCCCTTACAACGGATGGAACATATTTATTAGTTCATACCGTGTTGAGTACATTTTGTAAGGTGTAAATTCTACTAGAAATGTACCAGTGCCCTTTTCAGATCTGGTATTACCATCCATCCTGAGAGACCTGATTACAAGTGGTCAACATTAAGTTTTTCTGTTCACATCTGGCATTAAAATACATCCTGTGGCCAGGGAGAGAGAGGTTGTTCTTGAATCAGAAGGTTGGCGGTTTGATCCCAGTCTTCTCCTTTCTGCATGCAGAGGTGAAAAGCACTTGGACTAGTCATCAAGTCAATATAAGTATGGACCATTTACGATGAATGCATCTCCTGTGAATGTCTCTGATGGATCTTACTTAACCCTTATATATGCAAATAAATACCATTGTCATTTGACACATTCATACAGTGCATCAACCCTCAGCACTTTGTTATTCTATGGGGGGGCCATTCGGGGTTCAGCATCTTCCCCAAGGGCACTTCGGCATGCAGATGGGTCAGACAGGGGATCGAACTGCCGACCTTCAGGTTGGAGGACGACCACTCTACCCCTCAGCCAAACCCGCCCTTTAGGCAGGTTAGGTTAAATGTGACTTATCTATAACTGTAACATTTCTAATATCTGCCATTTCAGGATTTATATGCATGGGGATAGAATTTCATAGAACTCAATTTTGTATATCAGCTTTGACAGCGTTCGTATAAGGCTGCGTAAGACTTGAGGTGGAAACTCAGGACTTTAATGTGGGTGCATACTGTGGCTGTTTCAGTTCACCTTACTCTAGTGTGGAGTAACAGGAAGGCCATGTAATGTCCATGTCAGTACATTTCAGCCACAAGAGTTCTGTGTTGCAAGGAGCAACAAAATATATGATCTATCTCCCTCTCACTTTCTCACATACACACCGCCACTGCAGCCACACCAGGAATGCTCCGCTAATGACTTGCAGAAGCACTTGCTTTATGGACGATGACCTTTACAGCCACAAAGGTTAGGGCCATTAAGTGGAGGATGTCTGGGGATAGAGGGGACACCTGCAGAGGAAAATAGGATGGAGAGGCCTCAGTAGAAAAAAATGTCCTCTGAAGGTTTCAAAGGAAGTTTATTAGAAGATTGGAAATGATGAAGGGCAAACTCTGCGAGGACTGCCTTTTTCTACGTGACCCGGTAAGCTCTGCTTAGAGTGGGAAAGAGAGCAATGGAGACAGAGAGAGGAAGAGAAGTGGAAAGAAGAGGGATCAAAGAACATTGCATTCCTTTCCTGTTGAGATGTGGCATGGAAGCAGAAGAAAAAATAGCGAAGGTCTCAGCGTGAGGCAGAAGAAGAGAAAAAAATCTACTCCTCCATCTATGCATCCGGACTTTAAAGCTGAGGCACTGTAGCAGCCGTGAGGCTACTTAGAGACAGAGCTGCAGGACGCCAGGGTTCAGATAATCCCTGAGAGAAGTGACAGGAGGAGACAGTGAAGGTGGGAAAAAGTTTGGATGCAGAAAAGTGAAAGAAGAGGACACAGAATGTCAAGTGTCCGAATAAAGTTGGATGGGTGTAGCAAAGGAAGAGAGAAAAGGACAAAGGAGAAAAAGAACAAAACAGTTTGACATCTTGCCAAGGAAGAGAACTAAATGTAAAAGGTACAATCCAACAACTTTTTCTTCCTCGGAATAGAGCAGCAGAGACCGTGATGGCAGGCTAATCTTTTTTGTTTGTCAATCAGAGTCCCTAATGCACTCACATCACGCACTTTCTCCTCCCATCAAATCTTCTGCCTCGCTGTGTTAATCCGCCCAGCCCTGCCAAGAAGCCCATATATTCCCAATCCTATATAAACTGACAATCCCTCCCTTAAGGAAGTCAAAACAGTTTAGAGGAAGCTTTGTGTTTCTTCGATGGAGTGTTTTACTCAAATGCGCACACACATATACAGACTGACACACAGGCAGTGCCTTGCCAAGATCCCATATGCGTCTAATCCTCAAATGACTGCCTTGCGGAAACTACAGTGGAGATTGGGGGCGAGCCTGTGATTGTTGTTACTTCATGGTTTGTTTTATGCTTTTATACATGCATACTGAAAAATACAGTACGCACACACACACAAACACGTACCTAAAACTGAGCCACTTATTTGGTTTGACATAAATGGCTGTGTTTATTACAATCGTGTAAGGGACAACATTTATTGATGGCTATCAGGATGTGAAGAGTATATTTTAACAAATGAGAGAACTCTTTCAGAAACAACTTGCCAACACTACTTTTAAGTCTAGTCTAATGAACCCAACCAAACCCTACTGGCAATTATCACGCCAAAATAATCGTGTCTGATTCTTCAACACATCCGAGAGGCTGGAACATTTCTAATGCAGGATGATGAATCTGTACAGTCTATACTGCAAAGGAAACAAAGTTCAGGTGGTGAAAATAAATTCATAGGTTACCTC
Organism: Platichthys stellatus; assembly: GCA_016801935.1. NCBI lineage: Eukaryota > Metazoa > Chordata > Actinopteri > Pleuronectiformes > Pleuronectidae > Platichthys > Platichthys stellatus. The sequence goes on from CM028879.1 coordinate 19,986,154, forward strand.
GGGGCGAATTCTAATGAGGGTGCACTTATTTGAACTAAACTTATTTGAACTCTGCCTGTGGCAGCCTAGAGTAAGTGATATTTTAAAGGATATTGTATATTGTGAAATTGCTTGCTCTGCTCTTTTATCTGAGTGTGCGATTACACAATCACTATTGTGCTCTATCAAACAAACAAGCCTTAAAGAACTATTGACTTTTTTGGTAAATGAGGAGATGAGGATACATGAGGGAAAAGAAAATACTTGACCAATTTGAGCTTGGCAGAGACTTCCCCCAACTCCCGCTGGTCTTCAACCAGATGTGGAATCAGATTATGACCTCACTTAATAATCAGGCCAGGTGTGGTCACCTCTATTTTGGAGGGGGCCTTTAATTAGGTGTCTTGTCAGAAATACAAGGAGGAAGGGATGGGCGCTCTTATCAGCTTAGTCAAAGATAACTTATCTATCCTCCTTCCTCAGCCTTTTCCTCTTTTCCCCATCACTTTCTCACTTTCCTCCCTCCTTCACTAGATATTATTCTCCAAAGGACCTGCCACCAGAACCTTTTAATAATCCCAAAGCAATTTAAACTCATCTCCAGGTCCAGTTCCTCACAGACCCAATAACAATAGCAGTAAACCCCTTATTCCCTCTACTTCAAGTATTGATTTTAAAGCAAGGCTAAGAGGGGCAAGAAGGTCATCTCTGCCCTATTTTTTCACGACACTGTAGGTAATTAACTGCAACCCAATCAATTAAAGTGACATGCTGCTGAGGGGATAAATTTAAGTAATGGAACTGAAAAGGAAAGCAGGTTGAACTTAGACACGTTGTTATCCCTTTGTGAGTGTGATAAGGTTGAACACACAATTTATTTAGCCGTTTATGACGCATACAAAACTTGAACTTGAACTTTTAATTATTCTCCCAATAGACCAATTAGTGGTTCCCGACTCAAAAAACTTTGGTTTTATTTGTTTTTTTCAAACTGTCTTCAAGTATTTAATTGATAGAATTTTTCCTCAAAAGTTTTGCTGCCCATATCAAACTGGAACTTTTTTATTCGAAAAGAAATATGCAAATGCCATTTATCATTTCAAGGTGCAATACTGTACTACCTGTCCTTCAAAGGGCAGGGATAACATTTGAAGGGAAGTATGACACCCTCATTCCTGCCCATGGCCCTTCACAGCACTGACATGAATGTCACCATAATGGATGAGATCTAATAAAACAATTTTAAACCATGCCATGACATTCAAAGATTTAGTTTTTTTTATCACAAAAACACAAAAAATCTATCGATCTATCTATTCAACACACACTTGAAATAAAATATAAAAATGCGTTAAAAATGTGTATCAACACAGTCAACAATATCTCAGTCTGAATAACAGGCAGAATTAAGCAGACCTTCCAAGGTTTCCTTCTTTTTTTCTCCATCTTAACAATTGGCTGACTGGTTAATACAATTATTTGGTCCAAGTACTGAAGCTACTGTCAGACATGAGTCCTCTTTAGAACCTTGAGAGTATTTTAAAATATTGTGGTTTCATATCCCAACAGTCACCTTAAATTCAACCAAGCCACACCAAATTACACACACTCAAGATAAAGATAAAAGATAAAGTAGCCTTATTGTCAGTTTCTTCACATGTTCAAGACATACAAGGAATCGATAGGATGTTTCCCACTCTCCCACGGTGAAACATATAAAATGCACAGGCACGAAAGATAAGACAAGATATTTCCTAGTAAACATATAGAAACAAGTACAGCAGCATAAGTTTGTCTAAAGTGTAAACGTAGTGATAAAAGTGATAAAAGTACAAAAAGTACAAGAGACAGTTTGTTGCAGAGTCCTGAGTGCTTTTAGGGGGGGAGGAATTTCAGCTTCCTGTCAGACTGGAGGATATGGCTGGAGGGAGTGAGGGGAGAGAATTTAGCTTCCTGACAGCTTGGTGTATGAAGCTATTTCTGAGTCTGGTGGTGCAGCAACGGAGGCTCCTGTACCTTCTTCCAGAGGGTAGGAGGCTGAACAGACTGTGTGCGGGGTGGCTGGTGTCACTCACAATCGAGGTAGCTTTCCGGGTGAGGCGGGTGGTGTCTTGCAAGGAAGGGAGTGGGGCACCAATGATCTCACCAAAGATAACACTCTCTTAAATATGGAAGCTTTTGGTTCATCAAGATTCATGAATTTCTCCTGGGGATCTTTCTTCACCTATGTCCCATCCTTCCAGCAAGTCTCATTGAAATCCATTTAGGAGTTTTTCCAAAATCCCGATGAATAACAATCACCAACAAACCGCATTGATTGGGCTGAAAATGATCTTCTTAGCGGAGGTAATGCGTACCTGAGTCATTTCTCACAAGGATCATTTAGGGCATCGGTGATCTCAAGTCGTTTCATATTCAACTAAATCCAACTACGAAAACATGCAGATTAGTGGGTTAATGGAGAAGTCCCACATTTAATATATGGCTGAGGAATACTGTAAGAGAGTGAACATGTGTATTTCTTTCTGTTTCATTGAGAAGTAAAAACTTGAGTATACTGTCAACAAATTATAAGAAACTGAATCTATATCTCTCATTTGTTGCTTTTCGATTTGTGCCTCTTAGTCCTTGCTCCTATCTATCTATACCAAATTATTTAGAATATACAGACTTTCATAAAAAAGCCATATCTCTTTTTTCTTTACTTGAAAATGTTTCCTTGTGTAGTATGTTTATGTCTTCAATGAGTTCCTGTATCTATGTTCTAATTTATTATTCAACAAAAATACAACATACAATACCATTACTTAAGTTACACCAACAGACTTTTAAACAAACTTAACATTTTTAAAACCAGTGTTTAAACTATAAGCAGCCTCTTTCATACCAGCCCCCCAGGAGAGAAGTCCCCATGAGCAAGTTGATGAGGACTCTGACTCGAGATGGATGCAAAAGTAAAAAAAAGCTTCAGCTTCATATTAGAAAAGAACTCCAGAGAATGTCCAAATCTAATGGTGTGGACATTTCCATGTCTTCGAATGGCTCATAAAAGAGACAGTTTTAAAAAGTACCAAAGTTTAAAAACTATATATTTCCACTTGTGGTGTAACTGATCTGACTTTTTATTCATGGCAGCTTTATGGACATTCATTTCCAATGACATTATCTTAAGCCTGCAGCAAACAGAAAACGTCTCATATATCATTGATCAATATCACACAACGGGCAGCAAACTCCTCTCTACAATATTCACTGATGACAGTTATTGAGGAAAAGTATCACCACCATCTTGTTTTGTGTTGAATCCCTTTTTAGCGATCTGGCGATAAAACACTTAACATTCTGAGTTCCTGTATCTCTGCACTCAGGACGTCCTCGTCTGCGGTTACACCTCCACCTTCATCCATCATTTTGAAAAAGTGTGACTTTCCTCTTCAACCTCACAGCCCTCAGAGGTGTCTGTCGGTAAATACTGGTGCTTTATACCATAAGCACAAAGTCAAAATATGAGAGCATCTTGAATACATTTGTGTGAAATTACAAAGACATTTAGAATGAATGTGCATCCTTTGTTTGACTCTGAATGTATGTTCCTACTGTTTTGATACTGCCCATCCTGTCCTATTGGGAAAGGCTCAGCAAGCTATATAACCATATACAGTTGCAATCAGAAATATTCAACCCCCCAAAGATTTTAAGGATTTATCAATTAAAGTAGACAGAATCTTGTTCTTTGATCAAGATTCTGCTTCGGATGCCTTCTTTATGAGTTGAGAGATAAAGAAAATCAACACGGAAAATGCATGATGTAGTATTTGTGTGTAGCAGTATATTTTGTTAAGATAGCCATGTCACAATTATTCAACCCCTATATAATATTGTTGTTTTTAAAGCTGTCTGATAGTTTGTTTTGTCCTAAAGTTGAGTTGAAACATTATTAAGCCTTTGGGAACTCTATACTGATCCTTCATTTGCTTCAGCTGTGATACATATATAAACCCCACCCATGAAGGTATTCAAGGTGAGTTGCAATCATGGGAAAGACAAAGGAGCTTACACAAAAG
>CM028879.1:19990855-20003407 GCA_016801935.1 Platichthys stellatus
CAGTGTGGACGTATGGACCAGCGGTATGTCTGGCGTGTGAAAGGACAGGCCTATGACCAGAAGAATACCATCCCCACAGTCCAGCATGGAGGTTGGTCAAAGTTGATATTGAGCTGTTTTTCTTTTGTTGTTTGATGAGGTTTTTTTGTCATTTATTGTCATTATCTGTCATCCACATCACTATAATGTCTATTGAGGTGAGGGGGTTGAATATTTCTGATTGCAACTGTACACAACACCAACCCCAGCTCACAAAAAGCTTTAGAAGCAACTCCAGTTACAGGATGGTATTAAGTGCCAACCTGCTTCTAAAGTTCTCGTCTTTTATCTGCACAGTCACATAGAACACCATCGAAAATGATCAAGTGTACAGAGAGGGTGACGATGCCAGAGTGAAACATTTGATTGAACGTCTCTGTAATGCTATTTCTGTAAAGCTCTTTGGCTAATGGGGCCTCTAAAGAATATCAATGATTGTCTCTTTGATAGAGGGCACAGATGATTTGTTTAAAGGTTTTATCTGGCATTTCGGCTTTATTAGTCACAGTGAAGAGAGACAGGAAAGGGCAGGAGAAAGAGGGGATGACATGCAGCAAAGGGCTGGATGCAAATACAAGCCTCTGTGGTAAGGATTTAGTCTTGATAGTTAGGTGAGCTATTGAGGTAATGAATATAGATTATTTAAACTCAAACTTATACATGCCACAAGACACAGCATCACTGAACCATTTCACCTTAAACTGGAGTTTACTCCTGTAGGTCAGAATAAAACCATCCACAGTCTTCACAAAATACAGAGGAATTAAGACCTAAATCTGCTCTCCTCTTCTTGGGATGATGAACTTTATCAACTCGTTTCTTTTGCAGTTTTAAGTAGCACAGACCAACTGATCATGTTGATTTCCTCATAAACTGTAGCATAATGTGATTTGAGTGGTTCTTAAGACTAAAAAGAGTTATTTTAAGTCAATTTAACATGTACTGTATCACTTTGGAAGAGAGCAATTACATTTTCAAATTCTCAGGCAGGTTCTGGCTACCTTTCCTCCACCATCAGAAGACACAAGTTTAACTATTAAATGACGTTTGCATGGTATGAGAGTTTGAGTTCAGGGTTGACCATCCTTTTGTTGTTGTGTATCCACTTAGAGTTGCCTCATCGTCCCAGTAACACGTACAGAACATGCCTACGGTGGAATTTATGCTGAAATGAGGATGAAACGAGTCGGCCTGGCATTGCTCAAAAGCGCACCTGAAGCCACATTCCATTCCATTTCAAAAGGTGTCTGTAATACACAATAAGGTTGTTTTCAAAAACCGCCATTTCAATCAAGAAGACTCATCCCGACCAAGCGTAGCTGTGATTTCTCTCCAAGAGTCCAAACCTGTTTGTGTGTTTTCATATTGCTTCAAAGATGGGTTTATAAATGTGGGTGCCGTCCGATCTCCTCACACAACCTCTCTCGAAAACAAGCTTTCATGTTTTTCCTCTCCTCTCCCTCATCTTTGTTTACCACGACCTGGAAAAGAGAGCAACAAAACATCTTGTACCTGGGCCGTGCACAGTTGACACATAACAAAGAATGTGGTCATAGATTTTGCGCTGCACACCAGCATCCGCATAGGGGTTCGTACGTAGAGAACAACATTTTGGTCACAACAAGGACCATCTTGAAAACAGCCGACTGGCAGACGGGGGGAAATATTGATTGGTGTGAAGAAGGTGCCTTTCTGAAACATACTTGTGCATTGAAGTTTGGTCTGACATGAAGTTTGAAACCGGCTGTGGTGTCATGGACATCAAAGTGAACTGTTTTCTCCTTATAAGCTTACTTAAAAAAAGGAATGAAGATTAAGTAACTTAAAAAAAGTTTCAAAGGGACCACAGATGTCAGAGCATTCCGAAACTCAACACATAGAAACAACAGGAATAATGATCTTCCCTTGCTACTGGTTAAGACAACAATAACTGCGACAGATAAATCCAGCTGGCCAGGTGCTGACTGTGATCGAGTTACTCTCTGCTGCAGGTTTCAAATCCCACCAGGCTCAGTGTCGTGTGACACAGGAAAATGAAGTTGGCTGCGTCAGGGAAAGTTGTTATTCGTTTGGTTTGTTTTTGCGAAAATTCCACAGAGCTGCCTCAACTCCAGAGAAAAATACATTCTACATTCATTTAAAAGAAAAACAAATGTTCTGCATTTGCTCTAACGACGTGTCCTGAGCTTTGGGATTCATTTATTGAGCCTTGGTCGTCTCATAATATAGGAGTTTGTCCTAATTCTACAAGGTCAGCTGGGTTCCATTCCCACAGCTGAAAACCTTTTGATGACAGAAACAGAAAAAGAGAAAATGAAACTACTCAAATTACAGATCTTCTTGCCATCCTCCTCCTTCTGCTCATAGTCTCTATCTCCAAGTTTTTTGACACATGCTGTTAAGAGTGACGAAAACTTTCCAAGTAGCTGAAAAGGCAAAAAAGAGGTGCTGCCGTTCACATCATCTAAAAGATAAAAGAGAAGTCAAGGGGTGGGCGTTCAGGGGTAAAATATTTAAATATGAATGGATCTCTGTCAGGTCCAAAATGTTTCCTCGTGACAGCCAAGAAGCTACAAGAGAAAGCAAAAGACGAGGCCATAAAAGCCTCGCACACCATGTTACCACCATTTCTCACCATTAATGAGACTCCAAGGATCCTCCTTCGGGTCAAACACATTTTGTCTTTGAATAGGAGCCTCTGAACCATCAAACAGCCTCAATTCAGGAAGTCATTTTCTTTCTTCAGTCTTCTATCTCCTTGAATGTGTCCCTTAATGTCAAAAACTGGATGTCTCCCCTGTCATTATGTTTCATTAAATGCCACTTTTAAAGAACTTGAAGAACTTTTATGTTCAATGGTGATTCATTTTGACCTTTTACATTTGATTAGCTGCAGAAGACTCAAATGGTTTTAAAAGGCTTTTCACATCAAGTCTGCGTGCACGTGAGAGAACTCTTTCGGCATGTGTGCGTGTCAAGCACATGCACTTGGGTTAATTTGCATGTTTTTAAACCCAATCGCTTGTTTATGTTTGTGGGACTGGGAGGCCGGGCTGTATGTGTGGTATTTTAATTTAATTTGACTGTGCACTACTTTAAGCCGCCACACTCATATTCAAAGTGCTGCTCTCTGGTCTGTGTAACCACTCAGCTGCTGTGCTATCTTTCAACTGGAGTTACACCCTAAAGTTTAGGTTTTTTCGCGAACAAGTGTGGGGCTGCTCCACTCCCAATGAAATGCCTTTTTCGTGGATGCAGAGTTAGAGAGCCTTCATGTCCCTGAGTTTTCAACTCCTCACTTTTATTCCATCATTTTCTGACAATCTCTCTGCCCTCTTCTCCTGTCTTTCTTCATTTTTACTCTAAGCTCTTGTTATGTTCTCCCCTCCCTTTTCTCACTCTCTTCCCTTTGTCGCTCTTGAAATCGAGTCTCTGCTGCTCCTCCAGTGAAAGCAGGAATGTTTCTTCATTAGGCTGAAGTGGACCCCGAGTCTATTCACTGCCACCTATTTTTCAAGTGGAGAGGATCTTTCCGTGACGGCCTGTGTGGGAAAGGCAGACCGAGGCGGTTCACAAAGCTTTTATAAGACTCTATTAAAGAGAGCTTCTCCTTCTCCTATTCTTTTTCTTTCCACGTTCTTTCTCTCCTGCATCTTTTGCCGCTGTTTCTTTCAGCACAGACTTTTCATAGGGCCCACTGCTCGCCTTCTCCCAAGCTCCCTCACTCTCGCTCTCTGAATAAGGGGCCACCTTATCCTTGCTTTTCTTAGTCAATTACCTGCTTTTGTACCAGATACTTTTTTGTGCTGCAGGAAAGTAAAAAACTAAGTTGTTAAAATTTGTAAAGCAGATCAAATTTTTTTTGGGGTGAGGCTGTTAAATGCTTTCAAAGTTATAGCATGAATGTGACGTTAATAAATACTTTTTCAAAGCAACATCTAATCAGATCCATGAATCAAGGCAAAAAGTCCTTTTGGAATGAACACATTTCCATATAAAATAATTTTAGCTTTGCATATTCCGGGAAATTCTATTTTCATAATTAAGACAACCTCTGTAATGAAACTATAAGAAATATGTTTTCTATCTAGTTAGTGATATTCTTTATATTTGTCAATAGAAACACGATGAAGCCAAAGTCCACAATTAATGGATGTAGCCCTGCCATTGCTATTGTTTAAATATCAATGCAAATCAGTTATAAACATTGTTTGGGAATACATTAAAAAAACACCTGAATCACATTTGCAAATGTCATATTCAATGTGATCCTTTTTAAAATATTAAATACTTAATGTAACTTATTGGGGAAAACGTACTTAGAGGGACCATTTCAACTACGTTGTGAATTGTACCAAAGTAATGATGAGTGATGAAGAACAGTCTTGCTATGCTAATGGCAGAAGCCAAATATTTGGAGCAACACCCATTTTTCAAACGTTAATGTAATTTCAACTCTTGTCCACCACTCCAAGCACAATGTAAGTGTTACGTCTCACGCTAGTCACCAATTCACACAGTGATGATGCAGCTTCGGAAGCACTAACCATGTCACTGTTTATGTTGGAAGTGGTCACCCACATAAGCACAAGTTGCTCTTGATTCAAAAGTTCCAAACTGCAGGCCTAATGTGTCGATACATGGACTCATATTGGTATTTCTCTGTAGAGGGATTTTGGAGAGGTGTTTGAAGGGAAGACAAACTAACAGACATTCTAATTATCACTTTGATCTTTATCTTTTAATACAGAGTGGTGTTTAATTTGAAAATACTACAGACAGGTATCTGAATTGAGATATCATCCAGGTGGCTCTACAACAGACTATATGCTTGTAGATTCAGAGATTTTGCAGTCAAACAAAAAACCCTGAGAAGTGCTGGCTTTGGAGCAAATATTGTTTTATTCTTTATTCTGTCCCCACTCGACCGGACTCTCAGCCTTGGAATGAACAGAAGAGAGACTTTGAGAGGGAGCTTTAAAGTACCCACAGGGGGAGAAAATGGGGACATATTTCACTGATCAAATGGTTTTATTATTACAAATCAAAACAGAATAATTTATTATCTTCCCCTCTCCCTTGCGCCGTACTTTGACTCATTATTCTGTCTTTGTCTACTTCTCCTCACTCCATCCCTCTTCAGATATCTACATATCTTTTATTTTCAACAAATTAAAGTACACAGCCCCATGAAAAGTGAATGATCTAAGCGCCTGCATGTAGCCACATGCAGATAATGAGCCTGTACAGGGTTTCTGGGAGGACAGCACCTTTTCAAAGTTCACCTGGAGGTGGAGAAATTGAGTAAAACATCACTCGTAGAATGAACCTTGAAACTGATCATCGTCTTTGATGACTGGGTTACTGAGGAGTGATGAAGTGGAGCGGTATTGTAATTGTAAAATGTATTTTTTAAGGTTATTGACTTAAATAAAAACCATCATGGTTTATCAAACTATTCAGCCACATTTCTAAAGAAGTCAGTCAGAGTGTACAGTGCACTCAGAAAGTATTTAAACCCCTTCACGTTCATCACATTGAGTTGGGCTTTTGCATTATGAGATTTTCCTATCCAATAGGGGCTGGATATGGTTCGGAAAGGAACACCTTTTCTGTATAAATGTTGGGGACCAAGCAGAAAGGCGAAGGACAAAGAGGTAGAAAGGACTTTCTCTTTTTAATAAAGTTGAACAAATTCTTCTTATAGAAAAATAAACTACAAAATCAGGGACCCTACTTAAAAAGTTCAACTAATTATTAAGACAACTATATTTTCAACATAACTAACATACCTCCTTTACAAATGACACACAGGGGGTATATATACACACACAGGTTGAGCAGGCACACAGGGGAAACTTAATCAAAATCACAAAACAATAACTACCAAAATAAACTATCAACATACAGACATTAAAAAGCGATCAGAATAAGTGGATACACAAACGAACAGGATCAACTTTGAACAAATAATCACAAAGTCAAACTAAAAAGTTTAACCCCATTCTAAATCTAATAGTATCTCATAATGTGGGAAACAAGATGCCACAGTCATAGTAAATAAATCCCTGCGATCAGTCACACACACCAACATCACAAGTTATAAAAACGTTTGTTGAAAATCGCCTAAAATCTGTTAAAAATGGTGTCCAGTAAAACAAATAGAGTGGAGACGAGAACACTAAAAAACAGTGAAACACTGTCTCTCTCTGGCTGCAGAACGGACATTTTTACTCTACAGCAGAGTTGAGGACTGAGATAAGAGAGTTCACTGCTATTATTCTACTGAAGGTCTCTGCCTCGCTTTGTTACAGGAGGATACAAAGACCTCCATGATGGTTTAGAACCAAGATCTAGTTCCAAGTAGGCCCTCCATTGAGTGTAACTGTGCCCGCTCAGTGTCCATTGGTTTAGCGTCTTCACCATAAGTCTGTAGAGAGTATTTCTGCGGCGTCCTCCAGAGAAACTCTTACAAGCGCAAAAGGTAGTTTTTAAAAACATGCAGTAGTCCGGTCTGTAGAGTCTGGCAGCAGTGCACCATCCCAATAGTCATTTAAAAGCAGGTGTTCATGTCTCGTCAGCTTTGATTTCCAGTAACTGAGGAGCTGATTCATCACCCAAATGGATCTCAATCCCAGTTTAGTGGCTAATTCTGCAGGATCATCCAGCCCAGGTCCAGCCAGCTTCACCAACTGCTCCAGTGTGGAAATCCTTGCAGCGTTAAGTGTTCTGGATAGAGTAGAACCACTAAAGCTTGAGTAATCCAGACGTTTTCCCTACAGCACTGCCTGTAAAAGCCAGTGTAGAGAGGCCGTCTGCTCCTGTCTCAGCAGAGACCCTACTGAAAAAGGGGTCTGATAAGAGCCTAGAAGAGACTAGGTGTTCAGCTTCCCGAGGTCCATAAAAAACAGAGTTAGGTTCAGTCCCAAACCACCAACACGTCTCAGGATCCAGTAGAACAGAGGTCACCATGCCGGGTCAGCAGGTCCAGTGAGCAGCCTCTAGAACAGGGGTAGGCAACCTTTACTATCGAAGGATCCATTTTGACCCCTCTTCCCCCAAAATTAAATCAGTCTGGAGCTGCAAATCATATTTGATAACACAGGTTATAAAGTTATATATATAGTTATACAATATATATAAAAACTATAGTTTGTTGCATTTATCAAATTATAGAACGATAATAAAAAAACTGTTGTCATTTAACTGCTATTTGTACCTGTTACAAAAAAGGAAAACCCCAAACTCTTATGAAGAGGAGAACAAAATACGTGTGGGCCTACTTTGAAATAAGTGAAAAACAGAAATATGCTTTTTTTGCTCATGTCCAGCTTGGTACTTTTCAGCAGATGCTGTGTGCTCGCTCTGGAAATGTCTTTAAACATTACATTGTTTGTTGTTTACCAATTCCTCGCCACATATCAAGCATTCAGATAAACCAGCATCGTTGGCAGTGAAAAAAAATTAATCTGACCACGCAGAATTAAACTCTCTTCTTCCCTCCCAGACTTTTCTTTTTAGGGATTTATCCATGGTGAGTTTACTGAGGCCGGGGGTCGGAAACTATAGATTAGGGATCAGCAGGGAAGAGCGCCAGGACGTAATAGGATGTGACGCATATTTTAGTGGACGAAATATTAAAACATAACAGGAGAGCAGGTCAGAGTGGAGGCGAACAGAGAAACTGAAGCTCGTAAAAACTAACTGCAGCTTCTTCTCTGATATAAAAGCTGCGGCGCTGATCTGTGAGCAGCTGAGACCAGAGAAACTGTGTTTTCACTGTTTCCACTGTTAAGAAGCAGCCAGTCAGTCACTGAGTGGCTGCTTAATGTGAAAGGGCTCTGATCTCACTGTGTCTCTCTGAGCGAGTGAGCAGGGCGGGGGGGGGGGGTGTGTGCTGTGTCCACAGTATTAGAATTTTATTTTTACCTTTTGTGTTCAATTTTTCTATTCATTTTAATCATTTAACAGAGTCCACAGTGTTAGAGTTTGATCTTGTTTCTTATGTTTCATTTTCTCTCTGAAATAATTCCATGCATGTGTTTTATTGGGGGGGTCTGTGTCCACAGTATTAGAATTTTATTTTTACCTTTTGTGTTCATTTTTTCTATTCATTTTAATCATTTAACAGAGTCCACAGTGTTAGAGTTTGATCTTGTTTCTTATGTTTCATTTTCTCTCTGATATAATTCCATGCATGTGTTTTAATTCAATAATAAGGGCATGTGTTTTAATTAAATAATAAGGAAAAATGGAACCAAGGCAAAGACCTTGGCATCCTTTTAGACACCCTGGGTTATGTGGGTTTAGGGGGACGGTACTGTTTTTGAGGTTCATCCCCAACAACACAGCCCCAGACAGTACCTTATCTAAAGCACTCCATGGACTGCGCTAACTCTCTGTGGAAATGAGGGAACACTCTGGCGTGAAACCATGGGATGATTTTACGTCTAAATTCTTTGGCAAATGGTCTAAACTGGTCTCGGCCTTAATACTATCTGTCGCAGTGTTCATAGCCCTGTTCGCCATCTGCGGATGTTGTTGTATTCCCTGCATTTGAGCCCTGTGCCTCCGTGTCATAGACTCTGCGATACAAAAGAATGACACTGAACGTGCATTACAACTGCCTCTGCTAGCTCATGCTGAGGAGAAAAGGGATATGAGGGACGGCGTTTCTTATGATTTCTGCTCAGAAGGTGACAACGTACCAGATATTGACCATGCCTTTGCTCTTGCGTTACAGACTGTCCCCTCAGTCGCTCTGACCCCTGCTTTCAGACTTCCCCGACAAGTTGACACTCAATTATGATTAGTCACATAGCCCCAAATGGTGATGTATGGACCCAAATTGGCCCCTTTGGAGTGTATATAGCCCCTATTTGCTAGAAAAAGGCTTTCCCGACACAATGTCTCTCACAGGTGCCCTAACAGTGGTTAGAACCCCCCTCTTGCTGCAACTAAACTTAATATACAGGGTCCCAGGGGGACTACTTCATGCAATAGCCCGATGCCACACTGAACTGATCCAAATAATTGTGGGAGAATTCTGCATATGGTCCAGCAGAAATATGAAATGCTGGCAGCCTTACCCTGATTTTAGTTACATGTGATTAACACATGTCAACAGAGGGATTGTTGAGATATCTATGTTTCTCTGTATCTTGTGACTATATTTTACCTATATCCTGTGAACAAATATTAGCTGTATAATCTAGATAATCAATAATGCTTATGCTACAACTGTTTCTTTTCTTGGAATGATGTCTATCTTTTTGACTCAGACCAGGGTTTGGACAACAAGCACAGGTTCTCAGGAAAGAGAGAGGTCATGCCAGAATTAATACAAAGAGGTGTTTCATGAAACGTGGTGAGAAAAAGATATGAAATCCTCCTCTCTGTCTAATCTGTCTCTCTCCGATGTAGCAGGCTCCCTGTTGGCCAAGGCCACAGTAGTGGGACACCTGGTCAGTTGAAAGTGATGTGCTTGCAAAAAACTGCACTTTGAGGAAACAGTATACATCTGGCCAATAACTGAATTCTCTCAAAGAAAAAGAACCGCCTCTGTGTTGCCCCGTGTCTTTATAAATACTGTGGACTTAGGATGTGGGTGAGCTTCTTCTAGACATGATCCAGTGAACCTGGTGACGTGTCGGGCAGAACCCCAGAGACTCTCTGTAAGTATTTCATTGTTTTACAATAAATGTTCAATTTCCAGAACTTCCTTCTCAAATCCTGGATCAACAAACACGTTTGTCCAATCGCCGGAGGAGAGGTCAAGTTTAGTGCCTGGCGACGACAAGCCGCAGGTTGCCGACCCCTGCTCTAGACAAACCATATATGGAAAGCTGCTACATGACCTTTGACCTTTACTATGACATTTCCCATCATTTCCCAAAACAATTCCTGAATACTTAAACCTTCCCCTTTTCCAGATTACTCCTCCTGATGCTTCAGCCTGTCCCCGACCAGCACTGCCTCGCTGCCTTATCTTGGCACAGGAAATACAACCAAAACAATTGTTTGCTGAAACACCACTGTTGTGTATTCGTTAGAGTAAAACATGTTGACATATGCTTAAAACATAATAATAGGCTTACATTTATGGTGTTTGCCCTCTGGACACATTCTCAGAGAGTCCACCAGATGTTTGTCTTATTTACTCTTTACCTTTTGGGGACGACCTTTGACCTAGGGAATCATCTCTGACCAGCTAATGGATGGGTTCAGAAGGAATGTCTTGATCAATGTGTCTTCATGTTCAAAAATGTGCCCTTATTTAGTCAGAAATCCCATGTGGGATGTGTTTTACCTGAAGTCATGGGTGGAACCAAACTCCCTATATAACTGTGTGTAAGACCCCAGCACGTCAGACTTCACTATTGGCTGTGTGTCTCCGGGTATCTAGATGCCCGTCCCGACATGTAATTTCTTGTAATAAACTCTGTTACACTGAAACTACTGGGTCCTCGGAATCCTTCCTTCATCATCAACAACTTCTACAACATCATTGACCTCTCGGCTGCATCAAATATACGATACCACTCAGTTGAGATCTGAGCTTGTGGAGCAGAGGCTCAATGGTAAAGGAGTAGAGCATGCCTAAAAGAGAGTAAGTGAGTACACATACCTCCATTGATTTTCAGTACACTTTTAATATCACTGTAGAGAACCTTGATCTTGCCTGGGAAAACTGGGCTGACGCCAAGAGCATCTAAGGTTTTCCAAAGATACAGATGCTCAACCTGGTCAAAAGCCTTTTCCTGGTTTATCAAAATCCGACTAGTTTTAACAGCCAATGAGCTATAGACCCCCCAAAACATCCATAATTAAAGTGACATTGTCACTTATCAGCCTGCCAGGAACACAGCAAGTCTGGTCAGTGTGGAACACAGAAGCCATCACCTCTCTGTGTTTTCTCAGAGAATTAAGGCAACATTTGTTCTTACATCTTATATAATAAAGATGGCAGGGGTGAGTTAATGAGTGAGTTAATCAGAATCTGTTGTCATGGCTATATTTAGGAGCAGCTGTAGGTGTAGCAGAGTATGTGAAAGCAGCTCTGATAGCTGTGACCTATGACAGCAGTGAGAGAACGGTACCTTATTTACTGAAGTGTAGCCTGCTCTGGCTATAGCTTTTCCGGGATTGCCTAGTCGAGTTTAATGCACCTTCCTATACCTTAAAGCAGCTTCACAAGTTGTGAAACAATATTCAGTCTCAAACTTGTCAGACTTACTGCAGCTCTTATGTAGAGGTAATGAATCTACGTTTCATTGCTCTAATCTGCTACTGTCACACAAATGGCATGATGAGAGAAATGATGAAAAGCATTCGTAAACCAGAGACCAACAACCTGTCACCAAAACTAGGGAGCAGTCATTTACAAAACAAATGCAAAAAGGAAACAGATTCTAGGACATGATGCTAGAAGAGATATGGCTTGCAATTAGGTATCATCTAATTGATGTCGAAGTGCTACTTGGCTCGGTATGAATCCAATGTAGGAGAAGGTCAGGTAAGTTTTACTTTTCTTTAGCTAGCATTAAACCATCATTCAATCTGACCAACAATGTCGACCATCTACATCCTCAGTGTCATAGTTTTGTTTTCCATGGGGCACATTGTTATCCAGAGGGCTTGGGATCCACATTGATCCATTCACATCCATCCCTGTCTCCAGCTGAGGGCAAGATTGCTCCTATATATCATCTTCTAGGGCTTTGGCCATCAGGATAGATGGTGTGGAGACTGTTAGAGCGTACACTGAGGATTTGTGGATAAACTTTGAAATGCTGTCAGGTCGATGAGAGAAGGAGCAAGCAGCCATCATTCAGCTCAGAGGGCCCTCGAAAAAAAGAGATGAACAGAGGTAAAATACTCACCAATCAATATAGGAGCCATCATACTCAGAGTTAGAGACACATGGAGAGAGAGGTCATCTTTTGTCACCTATAGGCTGAGGACACTAGCCTGGATGCCAGACGAACTTAGCCCCGCCCACAACATTATTTGGTCGGGCAGTTCGGTCTGGATCCGCTCCATTGGGAAAAAATTATGGTAGGGCCGGGCCAATCAGATTGTCAGGGCGGGCTTTAAGGCCTAATTATAGTCCTGCGACTGCAACCGCGGAACGNNNNGATAATTTATATCATATAAAATATGTCATCAAAATAGTTTAAGATCGTTTTTCAGTGTGTTTCCTGGTGCGATACACTCGCGTGAAGCGCAAAAAATAGACTCGACGCCGAAACGATCGCTGCACGGCTTTGTGCCGGTCACACCGGAGGCTGAAGCACCGAGCTGCGCCAAGGCTGCCTCGCGGTGCTTCAGCCTCCGGTGTGTCCGGCACAAAGTTTTAACATGGGAGTGGATGGGAGCCAGCTGTTATTTAAGGCTTGGCGCTGCGCTGAAGCGTACGGTCTGAACCCGGGTTAGTAAATAACTCACAATGCCTTGCTTAGCATACGTCACATACTACGTTGCTCTGATTGGTTGTAGGTCTATCCAATTGAG
>CM028879.1:20003451-20016068 GCA_016801935.1 Platichthys stellatus
TAATGAAATCCCAATGGAGCGGATCCAGACCGAACTGCCCGACCAAATAATGTTGTGGGCGGGGCTAAGTTCGTCTGGCATCCAGGCTATGAGGACACTGGAGAGGACTTTCAAAAAGTACAAAAAGGTTTTAAAAATGAATTGAAACACACGTTGATGTATGTTTAAGTGTCCACATTTCTGATAGGTTTGGTGTAAATAGTGGTTCATGCTTTCAAAATGGTGAGACTTCCCTCCGGCAGGAGGCTGCGGTCGATCAGGACCAAAACCTAACGCCACAAGACCAGCTTCTTCCCGGCTGCAGTTGGCTTTATCAACAAGGCCCCGGGACCCCCACCTGACTTGGACTTTTATCCCGCTTCCACGCCTCAAGGATGTGTTACATTAAGCCATATTATATTATATTGCAATACATTGCATATTGCAAATTGACATTGCTCTCCTGTTTTGGATTTTTGCATTTTACTTTACTTTTTATATCTTTTATCCTTTATATATTTTTATTTTATATATTGTTTTTTGATTATGTGTGTTGTATTTATTGTGTTTTTATGTTTTTATGATCATTGTATGCACCAACAGCCAGAGCAAATTCCAGGTAGGTGTAAACCTACTTGGCAATAAATACATTCTGATTCTGATCGTGACTCTGATTAATTGCCAGGTTTTTGTTTTTAAACAGGAATTTTATGATATCTCTAAACCAACACATTTGTGTTGAAGCTTCTCTTTCAGGTGTTACCTGCTGAAAAAATATGTTCTGAAGTATATTCTGTCATTTCAGCCTCTTAATCAAAAAGTGTTTTGCAACTTGTTGTCCTTGAAATTTCATGGTCAGCTCCAATCAGATTCCTTCACTTTTAAATGTCAGTGGAAGAGAAGTTTAAATGGTTTAATGGTATATTTGTTTTTTTTTTGTCTAGGTTGTTATAATTCTCTTAGATTTCTCCTTTAACCCAACAGTGAGATGCGTCTGGACCCAGAAGCCGCACCGTACGGATCTGGACCTACAGCCAAAACAGAAGGTTATGATTTAAAATCTGACGGGGCGCTTCTATTTGTAACCGGCGCAGCTTTTGTAATATTTACGGTTGTGGTTTAGCGGATGAGGAAACGCACACAGACCAGTTGCATGCGAGTTAAGCCATCCCACATGATACTCTTCAGCCAATCAAGTCTTTGCATTCCTGCAGGGTAACATTGCATCTTTACAGTGCAGACAGATGAGAGAGTTAGAGGCAAGTTACACATGAAAAGACGGTAGAAAGAAAAAGAAAGATAGTGATACAGGTAGAGAAAACAAAGGGAGAGAGACAGACGACTGAGCCGGAGAAACAGGCGTGAGACGGAGAAAGGGAGAAAAAACGACAAAGCAAGTGGGGGAGTGTGATATAAGAGGATAAGAAGGTGATTCTAAAACTGTTCAGACTTTTGAGTCAAGAAAAAAATTTAAATTATAGCTTTTGCTCCCTTTATTTTATTTTTTCTGAAGTTGAGCCCTTTATTTGAACACGCACAACATTTATTTATTTTCTCTTATTTTGAAATGCAGTCCTACTTTTATTTAGTTAATGAGAGAACATTTTACATATGTGCAATCATACATATATGCTCAGTTCTACATTACGTGACAATCAATATTGTCAAAGTTTTTTAATCATACTGAATTCATTTGATTTCAACAGTCAGGTAGTGAGTATATGCAGATGTTGATACAACTACTAGGCTATTTAAATATGTATCCCACTAAATAGTCCAGGGGCCAATAGTTCCTTCTGATGTATTTTAACCATAAAGGTTGTATGCAAATATACACTGCTATGGAACAATAAAGAAATAAATACATATCCATTGTAACAATTATCTATATTTTTGACGGGAAGGAAACAACATGACAGGTACTGCAGACAATAGCTGCAGCTCGCTTTATTGCCCAAAACATTTATATTTGGAGAGTCAGATAATATTTAACTGTATGAAATACATTACATTTCAATGAGTTAGATACAAATCTTGGCCCCATGGTAATTTGAAACAGGAGCTCAAAACACTAAATTTCAGCTTGATCAAGAAACCGATAATCAGTCAAATTTTATTTGTATAGCCCATATTCACAAATCAAAATTCGTCTCGTAGGGCTTTAACATGGTATGACATCCTCTGTCCTTAACCCTCAGCAGGAGTAAGGAAAAACTACTCAAAACCCTTTTTACAGGGTAAAAATATGTAGAAACCTCAGAGAGAGCCACATGTGAGGGATCCCTCTCCCAGGACGGACAGAAGTGCAATAGATGTCAAGTGTACACAATCCATAATTCACCCTAAAAGATGTATTGACACATAGAGCAGCATAAATCTTTGAGGTACAGTATACAATTTAAAATCGTGGAATGGAAATTGAAACCCGTTCCACTTTAAGGGTTCAGATCAGCAAAAGAAACAAAAGGGTATTTCATTATACTGACCCAGGCAGGGCTACCACGGTAAAACGCTATTTGAAGAGTGATGGGCTCAGACTAGAGCATCGAACCAGCTCGTAGGAGACTGAACTTTTTTTGTTACTGTTTTGTAATAGGCCACAATAAATTGGAATACAAAATCTTAAATAACTTATAAACTGTAACGTTATTCAATTTCATTTATCTACTATGTATTAAGATATATGAAGTATGCTTTCTCCCACTATGCAGAAATGAAGCCAAAATATCCAAGATATAGACACCACCATCTTGGACATTTGGAACAAGTACCACAATAGTGATTGGGGGATGGAGCCCTGATGGCAATGCCCAGAATAAACATGCACTCAACCAATCGTGAGATTGTCTTAGCTGTCAATCATTATGATTCATCACATTGTTTTTTAACATCAATAAATATTTAAAACCAAAGTTACTTTAGAAAATGAAAACTTAATAAATCCAAAAACCAGGGACAAGATGGAGACTATTTGGAAAAAACATGAAACATCTCTATCTAAAGCATCTTCCTGCAAAGGCCTTTGAGACATGACTTTCATCAGATGTAATATGCACCATGCTCTATATACAAGAGATCAAAAGATGTATGAGTTAGACATTCCGAGTTAGATATTCACTGACTTTTAGAAACGTGGTAGAGCTTCTCGAGGGAAAGCAAAGTCAACCATGTTGGGGATTCCGGACACAACACAAGAGCTCATGCCGTAGTAGGACATTTTTGAGTCAGAGATGGAACACCAGCTGTTCATGTGAGGATCATAGACTTCTGCATTATAACTTTTGCTCCTGAAATTGGAGCCCCCAACGACATAGAAGTGGTCTTCTATCACCTCGAGGCAAAAGTTCCTTCGTGGGATACACATGGGGCACAGTATGCTCCAGGTGTTGGTCCTTGGCTTGTAGGTCTCAACACATTGTAGAGGGTGTATATTCCTAAGGCCACCGATCTGGAGGAGGAGAAGATTTGGGATAAGGATTTGAATGAAAAAGAAAAGACTAAAGAATAAAGCAAAAAGCTGTTGGATTAGTTTGACCGTCGGATAAGAAGGTCCGTTTGTAGTCTCTTTTCTCTCTGGAACAAAATGTTTCATCAGCAATCAGAAGGAGTTTGGTGCAGTCGTTCAAATAATTATTTTACATCTACTCTTGTGCCACAATGAGGTTGACATTAGTGGTAAAAATATTAAATAAAAATTCCCTCACTTATTTTTAGCATGATGCTTTGTATTGAATTAACTGCCATAATAATTGGTGAAAACAATACATCCCTATGAATTGCTTTAACAAATTAAAATGGTGAACACAGCTCAACAATTGCTTTTCGTCATGTACAATTCAGTTTGGGCTTACATTTGCATCACTAAATGACCAAGCAAAATCATCAATTATTTAAACTGATAAAATATGTATATCTGGCTGTGGTTAGGATATAACTGTAAATATAAATACAAGGTGGCGTAGCACTGTCAGTCAAGTCTTTTTGGGTAATGTGTTGACGTCAGCAGTGCTACTTGTACTTACTGCATAGATTTGGTTATTATATGCAACAACTCTATGTTGACTTCGACTGACGTTCATATTGGTGATCAGTGTCCACTGGTTGGTCTCTGGATCGTAACATTCAGCCGTCCTCGAGCAGTAACGCCTGTTTAAACCACCGCAAATGTATATCTGAAGAGAGATGGAGCTGCAGTGAGTAGCCTGGTCTTTTCATTGTTTCAACTGTTAACTGTGTTGTTGTACAAAAATAATTCAGGATTATTTTTATTATACCCTAAAAAGATACTACTTTGTTATTATTACCATAAACAACAAACCTTGCCATCCAGTGTTGCACAGCTTGCACTCCTCCTCCCCTCGATCATGGATGCAATAAGCGTCCACTTGTTGGTTTTGGGGCAGTAGCGCTCTGCAGTGTTGAGGCCGAAAGATTCATCAAAGCCTCCAAGTGCATAGATGAAACCATTCAGCACAGTTACGCTCAAGTGGCAACGTCGGTAATGCATGTACATCATCTCCTGCCAGGTGTGTGTCTTCAGGTCCAACCTGACCACGCTGTCTAAGCTCTCCATCCACTTAGATCCACCAACAAAGTAGACATAACCGTCAAGGAAGACGGTGCCATGATAGGCCCGAGGATCTTTCAGCTTGTCTCTGATGTAGATCCAGCGATCAACAAGGTGATCGTACACCTCAATATCGCAAGATACATAGTTTTCTTTCTTGCCTCCAGAGACCCAGATGACAGAATTAGGCAGACGAGGACGGGCAGGAGTGTCACTCAAACATGAATTTAAAGGTGTGGGTGTGCGTTTGGTTAAGGACAACATTATTCTGAAGGAATGGTTGATTATTTTCTGACACTCATGGTTGAACTTCACCAGCTCGTTAGTCATCACGTTGTTCTCAATGTAGTCAATGCTTGTTTTGGCAAGCCGCACCTACACAGGGACAAGGGAACTGAACTTGTTGGTAATTGATTCATGTCAAAACTTAAAGTAACAAAATTTTTCCAAAAATAAACCAAACTTCAGGTGTTAAAACAGATACGGTAGATTCTGGAAATGTCCAGTAAATTTAGACCTGTGTCAGAAAAATGAATTACCTGAGACAAAAGCACAGCAATGTGTTCTTCTCGTTCATTGGGTATGTGGGCGATCCAGTGCAGGATGACATCAAACACAGTCCTCTCATTCTTCACGTTGAGTTCGTCTTTGCCAAGGATATCTGTAAGGTCCAGAACCGAGAGCTGCAGGTACTCTTTAAAGTTAATTGCCTGCTCAAAGTGCTCCATGATGTAGTGGAAGGCCTTACATCGCAGCTCGGAGCTTGGGCAGATATCTGTGAATTGCCAGATGCCGATGCAGTTCTGTAGGCAGAGGTGCTCACTGATGAAGCTGGAGCATGCTTGTATGATGCCTAATATGTTGAGCATTTCAGCTGCAACCATCAACTCATGCACATTGTCCTTCGTCACAATAACAGAGCCGGTGTATGCAAACTCAATGATGATCTGCATAATGTCAGGAGACATAAGAGTTATGTGGAAAACCTTGTCTGTGGTTATCTGGTGTACAAAAAGTGCTCTGAGGATTAGAAGGGAGACAAGGAAGATATAAAATAGATATTCAACCATTTCGCATGCACAACAACCATGAAAACGACTCTTCTAAAGCAGAAGGGACTAAGTGAAAAGGGAAATTATTAATATTAATGTGCTTAGTAGTAGTAATTGTAGTGTAGAAGTATAAACATCAATCAAAAAATTATATTCTCCCTACTAAGGTCAGTTAACAATCTTACTGGAAGTAAGTGCTGCAATCACAGAGGATGATTCTGTGGATTGGAAATTGAATATCCTCAACTTGGAGGATGGCGTCGCAGAATTGTCCTGCCAAGCGGAGATCATTAGGTATTCCGGTCATTTGTATTTCTTCGGGTTTGTGACAGTTGTTTTTAAGAGCTTTTAAATTGTAAACATCACTGAGATCAAATACATGTGAATCAAATCCTTTGAGATCAAAGAACTGGACCTACAATCATTTGATCCAAAGGACTGTTGGATGAACAGAACAAAGAAAAAATCTGCCAATAAACCTTACAACGAAGAAGAACAGGCAGGGTAAATAATCCTTCAGTAGTTGAAAGACATTGATGTTGAATAAGGGAGTGTAGAAGAAGAAAAACAAAGTAGATGGCGGTTATGCACCTTGATGTTTTAAACAGAAATGGAGGGGACTCACCATTATACCTAATAAAGGGGCAGGATGGCTATCAAATATCAAGGGTATTAAGATATACAGTACTGAATGGGGAAGAAGAAGAAGGATATTGAGACATTGAATGTGGGTAATTCACCTTGATGTGGGTTGACACTCACCAAAGAACCGAACACAAGGGCTTGATGGTAGCAAGGCGGTATGTTGGGACTTTAATGCCCATTATATATAGAGATTTTTGAAGAACTGTTTAAAGGAAAAGGTATGGCCTGTCTAAATGATGGTAGAATGTAGCAGGATTATGCGAGTGGGATATATCAGAATGGCAGTAGGCTGCAGTCCTGATAAGTCCTGATCCTTGACTGAGGAAGGGCAATGGCAAGATCAGTTCATCCTGGAATTCTTCTGGCTGCTACTTTGGAAGAAATGAGAAGAGCAATAGAAAGATCCGGGCTATCATCTATATGGAAGTATGAAATCACTTGTGCAATGCTAAAGCAGTTAGGTATGGTTGCATCACTGAAGTTGGTAGGTTTGTATAATATGTTATGTGAAGTGGGGAAGTTGCGAGTTGGTTGGGTAGAGGCAGTGAGGCATAAACTAAAGCCAATAGCACTGACATCGCATAATTATGGAAAAAGTAATGGAAAAAAGGATCACAGAACGATTTGCATTTTATATGGAGAGCAGAGGAATCTTATCTAGTCATCAGTGTGGATTTAAAAGGGGAAGATGGGGCATTTATGTGATTTGAAGCCAGGATGAATTGGGCTTTACCATTTGGATAAAGGAGAGGAGCTGCGTCTGAGGTAAAGTCCATGTTGAATAATCTGAAAAGCCAGTGGTGTGCATGTGCACATATTCCAGAGTTGTAGCTGAAGGTTGTGTGTGGGCCAATGCCAAATAGTGTTGTGTAAAATATTTTTAACACATACCACTGTGCAGAACATGAAAATAAGTCAGAACAGCTCCATGAACTGTGATGACTAATGGCTCCTGGACTGTTTTCATATTTTTCTCCATCACAATCATAAGAGTCAAACTACAAACTGTTAAACATTTTTAATGTATGAGCAGCTTGGGTTGCTTCAGTCTTTGGACAGTAAACAGACAAGTACATCATAAGATTTATATGAAATACAGCTTTACGAATGTGAATCCTGATTTTTCTACTGTAAGTTGTACTCACTAAATATTAAGGTGAAAAGGTTAATAAACAAGGTGATCGTACACCTCAATATCGTAATTTGCATTATTTTCTTTCTTGCCTCCAGAGACCAAGATGACGGAATTAGGCGGATGAGGACAGCCAGGAGTGTCACTCAAACATGACCTTAAGGGTTAGGGTATGTGTGTGGTTACGGACCACATTATTTTAAGGGAATGGTGGACTATTTCTTGGCACACAGGGTTGAGCTTCACCAGCTGGTTGTTACTCACGTTGTTCTCATTAAAAAATATTCTCAAGCAGAAGGGACAAAGTGAAAAGTGAAACTATTATTATTATTTTGGTTAGTTGTAGTGTAGACGTATCAACATTACTCAATAAGATTAATATTCTCCCTACTAAAGTCAAGTAACCAGCTTAGTGGAAGTAAGTACTGAAATCGGAAAGGATGATTCTGTGGATTGGAAACTGAACATCCTCAATTTGGAGGATTGCATCGCAAAATTGTCCCGCCATGTGGAGATCTTCAGGTGTCTTTCTCTGGGTTATGACATTTGTATTTTAAAGCTTTGAAATTATCAACATCACTGAGATAATATAAATGTGTATCAGAAAGCTGTGAGATCAGAACTGGACCTAGAATCCAAAGGACTATGGGATAAACAGAACAAGGAAGAATCTGCCAATAAACCAAACAAGGATGAAGAAGAGGCAGGATGAATAACCCTTTAAATGTAAATAACACTTCATTTGTGGGAAGACATTGATGTTGGATGAGGGAAGGTAGAAGAAGAAGAAGAAGAAGAACAAAATAGATGGCGGTAACGCACCTTGATGTTTAGCAGAAATAGAGGCCACTCACCACTAGACCGAACAAAGGGGAAGGATGACTATCAAATATCAAAGGTATTAAGATATACAGTACTGAAAGGGGAAGAAGAACGAGGATATTGAGACACACAGTGAATGGTTGTAATTCACCTAGATGTTGGTTGCCACTCACCAAAGAACCGAACTGTAGAAGGTGAATAACTGAAGAAGAAGAGTAACCATCAATTACTACAACTCTAAACAAACACAAGTGCTGGATGGTAGCAAGCTGTTGGTATGTTTGGACTTTAATGCCAATAGTAAAACAAGATTATTTTGCTTAAAGGAAAAGGTATGGCCTGACTACAGGAGAAGTTCTCCCAGCTGAGTGTGCCTGACTCCACCTGCAGGTGGATCACAGACTTCCTGTCTGACAGGAGGCAACGTGTGAGGCTGGGTAAGTATGTCTCTGAATTCAGATCTATTAGCACAGGTTCCCCTCAAGGCTGTGTTCTTTCACCTCTTCTCTTCTCCCTGTATACCAACAGCTGCACCTCCAGTCACCAGTCCGTCAAACTCCTGAAGTTCGCGGATGACACCACCCTCATTGGGCTCATCTCTGATGGGGACGAGTCCGCCTACAGGTGGGAGACCATCTGGTGACCTGGTGTGACCAGAACAACCTGGAGCTCAACGCACTGAAAACAGTGGAGATGGTTGTGGACTTCAGAAGGAACCCAGCCCCACACACCCCCATCACCCTGAGAGACGCCCTAGTCATCACTGCGGAGTCCTTCCGCTTCCTGGGCACCATCATCTCCCATGACCTCAAATGGGAGCTGAACATCAGCTCCATCACCTAAAGAGGGCAACAGAGGATGTTCTTCCTGCGGCAGCTGAAGAAATTCAACCTGCCAAAGTCAATGATGGTGCACTTCTACACCTGCATCATCGAGTCCATCCTCACCTCCTCATCACCATCTGGTTCGCTGCTGCCACCGCAAACGACAAAAGGAGGCTGCAGCGTATAATCCGTTCTGCTGAGAAGGTAATCGGCTGCAATCTGCCATCTCTACAGGACCTGTTTGCCTCGAGGTCCCTGAGGCGTGCAGGCAAGATTGTGGCTGATCCTTCCCACCCGGGTCACAAACTCTTTGAGGTTCTTCCCTCGGGCAGGAGGCTGCAGTCCATCAGGACAAAAACCGCCCACCACAAGACCAGCTTCTTCCCGGCTGCCGTTGGCCTCATCAACAAGGCCCGGGACCCCCACCTGACTCAGACTTTTATTCCACCCCCACACCTCAAGGATGTGTAAAATTAATAAATTAACACATTATCTCATATTATATTATACTGTATTACATTGCATATGCAATCGGACACTGTTTACTGGTTTGCATTTCACTTTTTACTTCACTTTTTATATCTTTTATCTTTCATATATTTTTATTCAAAAATGTTTATGTCAAAATAAATGCTACTTTGTATAAATATTGGAAAAAAGTGAGTAAATAAGAAGTAAACAGTGAGTAAATATATACTGGTTTTCAATTTTGTATTGCTTTTCCTACGTTTGTTGTATTTATTGCGTTTTATGTTTCTATGTTCATTGTATGCACCAATAACCAGAGCAAATTCCTTGTAGGTGTAAACCTACTTGGCAATAAAATACTTCTGATTCTGATTCAGATTCTGAAATGATGGTAGAGGGATTATTTTACACCCAGGGAAACCCTCAGCACTTGAAACTAATGTAAAGTCTAGTGGGATGTACCCCCCACTCTCAAACTGGCTGCCATCACACCTATCCTGAAAAAACTTGGTGCTGACCCAGCTGTCCTTAACCATTACTGGCCCATCTCCAACCTCCCCTTCATCTCCAAAACACTTGAAAGGGTGGGTGCCGCACAATTACAGTCCCAACTCGACACAAACAACCTCCATGAACCCTTTCAATCCGGCTTCCGTCCAAAACATAGCACTGAAACAGCCCTGGTCAAAATCACCAATGACCTCCTCCGTGCAGCTGACTCCGGACTCCTTACAATTCTCATCCTCCTCGACCTCAGCGCAGCATTTGATACCATCTTGCACCCTCTGCTCCTGGACCGCCTGGCTGGCATTGGAATCACTGGCACTGCACTCTCCTGGTTCACATCATACCTCACTGACCGCCAACAATTCGTGCAACTAAAGAACCACAAGTCTGGGTGTTCGGGTGTTTCACACGGAGTGCCCCAGGGGTCAGTCTTGGGTCCCCTTCTTTTCACCATTTACCTCCTCCCCCTGGGCACACTCCTCTGTCACCATGGAGTCCATTTTCACTGCTTCGCCAATGACACACAGATCTACATCTCCTCTAAACCTACCGCTGCCATCCCTCCTACCTCCGTCATCACCTGCCTTGATGACATCCGGAGCTGGATGAGCAGGAACTTCCTAAAGCTAAACGGCAATAAAAATGAGGCCCTGCTCATCGGCTCCAAATCCATCATCACCAAATCCCAACACACCCCAGCTCCACCCATCATCGTCGACGGATTCCCTGTACCCTTCTCCCCCCAAGTTAAGAGCCTCTGCATCATTCTGGACAGCACCCTTTCATTTGCACCCCATATTCAAAACATCACCCGGACTGCATTCTTCCACCTCCGCAACATCTCCACACTCCGCCCATCACTGACCCAGTCCAGCACCGAAATCCTGGTCCATTCATTTGTCACATCCCGCATCGACTACTGCAATGCCCTCCTCACCGGACTCCCCACCAAACTCATCAATAGACTGCAAATCATTCAGAACTCTGCCGCCCGGATCATCACCTGTACCAAATCATCGGATCACATCACTCCTGTACTCATCCAACTTCACTGGCTCCCTGTACAATACCGCATCGACGACAAAAACCTTCTCCTCACCTATAAAGCTCTCCATAATCTAGCCCCCACTTACCTCTACGACCTCCTTCAGGAATACACTCCCCCCCGCACCCTCCCCTCATCCTCTTCTGGACTGCTAACCATCCCCAAGTCACGCCTCAGTACCATGGGTGCCCGAGCCTTCAGCTGCTCAGCACACAGGCTCTGGAACTCCCTCCCCCCACACATCATTCAAGTCTCAACTCAAAACTCACCTGTTCAAACTGACATACTCTTTATAACTGGACCCTGTGCACTTCACATGTTTTTATGTTGATGTTCTGTTTTAATGTTGTTTTATCTTTAATGTTTTTATCCTGTACTATTGTATTGTAAGGTGACCTTGGGTGACTTGAAAGGCGCCTCCAAATAAAATGTATTATTATTATTATTATTATTAGAATGACAGTAGGCGGCAGTTCTGATAACTTGACTGAGGAAGGGCAAGGGCCAGATCTACGGTGGCCCTGAGAGCTCAACGAACAGCAACTTAAGAAAACACATGCAAGTTGACAAAACACATGCAAGTTGACAAAACACAAGCAAAGTAAGAAAACATCTTCATCAACAACACAACACAACACATTACAGAAACGTGCTGCAAATAGACGAACGCGCAGCAAATAGACGAACGCGCAGCAAATAGAGGCGACAACACAACGGAAGTGTTTCCAGATGACCGCTAAAAGGGATGGACACCGCTGCCACAGGACACACTAAAACGTCCAATACACCATACAATTTGTGTTCCGCACAGGGGTTGTCATCCCGCGGCTCTGGAGCCGAACACGGCTCTTCAGCCCCTGTGCAGTGGCTGTACTGTACAGTGTTGTGCATATGTTTCTTGAACGCTGAACTTAACAAATCAATTTTCATATTATTAACGTGAACGTAACGATGAACGTGATTGAACGTCACGTTACTTTTTTTAATCATCATCGTATCAGGCCCTCATGAAATACCAGGAGCAGGTGTTTGTGTGTTGTGTGTGTGTGTGTAGCGGGCTGACCGGTCTCGGGTCTCGGGGCACCGACCCCAGCCACTCGCTCAGAAGAGGGGGCAAAATGTCTCTTCTGATAGTAAAGGTTTCCTCCCCCTGCTCACTATGGACAATACATGGCCTCACAAACAGGGTCTTGCGTGTTACATTACATTACATGTCATTTAGCTGACGGTTTTGTCCAAAGCGACTTACATTTTTAGAACACTCAGCATTCATGAGGGGCCATTTTAGGGGTTCAGTATCTTGCCAAGGACACTTAGGCATGCAGATGGGAAAGAGTGGGATTAGAACCGGCAACCTTCTTGTTGCAGAACACCCGCTCTATCCCCTAGGCCACGCTCTCCCCTTAACTCTGTTTATTCAGTTTAACAGGAGAAGACGGCATGTCTCTAGATCGGACCATCTTCAGAGCTCAGAGCTCACTGTGGCTTTCTCCGAGCGAGTGGGCGGGGTCGGAGCCCCGGTGCGCTGGCCACACACACACACACACACACACACACACACACACACCTGCGCCCC
>CM028879.1:20016244-20026553 GCA_016801935.1 Platichthys stellatus
CGCTCTCCCTTTAGCTCTGTTTATTCAGTTTAACAGGAGAAGACGGCATGTCTCTAGATCGGACCATCTTCAGAGCTCAGAGCTCACTGTGGCTCTCTCCAAGCGAGTGGGCGGGGTCGGAGCCCCGGTGCGCTGGCCACACACACACACACACATACACACACCCACGCCTGCTCCTGGTATTTCATTAGGGCCTGATACGATGATGATTAAAAAAAGTAACGTGACGTTCAATCACCTTCATCGTTACTTTCACGTTAATAATATGAAAACTGATTCGTTAAGTTCAGCGTTCAAGAAACATATGCACAACACTGTACAGTACAGCCAATGCAGAGGGGCTGAAGAGCCGCGGGATGACAACCCCTGTGCGCAACCGAAATTGTATGGTGTATTGGACGTTTTAGTGTCTCCTGTGGCAGCGGTGTCCATCCCTTTTTAGCTGTCCTCTGGAAACACTTCCGTTGTGTTGTCGCCTCTATTTGCTGCACGTTCGTCTATTTGCAGCGCGTGTGTCTATTTGCAGCGCGTGTGTCTATTTGCAGCGCGTTTCTGTAATGTGTTGTGTTGTGTTGTGAAATTGATGAAGATGTTTTCTTACTTTACTTGTGTTTTGTCAACTTGCATGTGTTTTCTTAAGTTGCTGTTTGTTGAGCTCTCAGGGCCACCGTACAGATCAGCTCATTCTGGAATTTTTCAGAGAAGGGACGATACCAACAGCACAATGTTTGCTACTTTGGAAGAAATGAGGAGAGCCATAGAAAGAAATAAGGAGACCAATAGAAAGATCTAGGCTATCATCTCCATGGAAGGATGGAATCATTTGTGCAATGCTAAAGCAGCTATGTATGGATGCATCACCCCTGTTGTTACACACATGTAGTTTGAGGGAGAATGAACATTGTACACCAAAGTTACAGCAATTTCATGCGTACCGGTGACTCGTTGAAATCTGAAGCCACATCACTAACATGGTATCTGATGAAAACCCAGCGTTTCCATAAGACTTCATCAGTGTCTTGAGGCCCTTCTGACCAAGTTTGACGTGGTTGTGGTCAATGGACGAGGAGGCGTACATCAAAGTGTAAGACGTTCAATAAGCAAGACATTTCCTATTGCCACCAGGGGGCGCTATGATATTAAGTCATGTTTTCTGAGTTGATGTCATCAGGATAGAACTCTAGTCATGCGGACATATGTCCAATTTAGAGTAAGTTAGATGTCTTTTGGTGGCCAATCATGACACATTTGACAATACGCCACGGTCACACCATGTAATGAAAACTCACCATGTGATGAAAAGTTTTAATCTCCAAGGAGTCAAGAAGACTTTCACTGAATATGATGTTGATCTGATAAAAGCTCGAGGAGGAGGTCGTTAATGTATACATTTTAAAATAGCTAAAATGGCCACTAGATCCTCACTAGGTGGAGAACAAGACGCTTTGGCTTAACTTTTGAGCAGCCATTATGGAGTGCATTTTGTACTAAATCGATGTGACAGCCATCGAAACACGCACACACACTATGTTACATTTAAGTATTGTAACATAGGAGTTATGTTTGTTTTTCTAGAGAAGGGAGACTTCATGACATCCCAAATCCAGGGATAGGATGGAGCCTATTTGGAAAAAACATGAAACATCTCCACTAAAGCCTCTTTCTAGAGAGGCCTGTGAGACATGACTTTCATCGGGTATAATATACACCATACAATATATATAAGATATCAAAAGATGTATTAGTCACAGGGACAACCCCTTATACCCTCACCTGGACACTAGGTGTCCCTGTTCTTCCTTCCCCAGAGCTGTAGGTGGAGTGGACGTCAGCGTCAATCAGAGCACACCTCGGCCAGGTGTTTGCTTCCCTTTAAAAGGTTTGGCCATTTTCGTCTCGCCCTCTCTTTGCGCCGTCTGTGGGACGAGATTGGCTCTCCCTGACTCCAGCTTTCTGTGCCGTTTGGTTTTTGGACGTTGTGTTGTTTATTATAATTTACTTTGTTAATAAATATTCTGAAAGAGCAAGCAGTTCACTCATGTTGTCTCCCTACTTGCGACAGTCGTTGAGCCGGGCTGTGACATCACACATTCTGTGACTTTTAGAAATGTGGTAGAGCGTCTCGAGGAAACGCAAAGTCAACCATGTTGGGGATTCTGGACACAACACAAGAGCTCATGCCGTCGTAGGACATATTTGAGTCAGAGATGAAAAACCAGCTGTTCGTGTGAGGATCATAGACTTCTGCGTGATAACTTTTGGTTCTGAAATTGGAGCCCCCAATGACATAGAACTGGTCTTCTATCACCTCGAGGCAAAAGTTCCTTCGTGGGATACACATAGGGCACAGATCGCTCCAGGTGTTGGTCTCGGGCATGTATGTTTCAACAGATTTTAGAGGGTGTATATTCCTAAGGCCACCGATCTGGAGGAGGAAAAGATTTGGGATAAGAGAGGACAAAAAAAACATACATAACACAGAATGCACAGAATAAAGTATAAGGCGGTTGGATTAGTTTGACCGTAGGATTAGAAGGTCCAGACTCTTTTCTCTTGGACTCCTGATGGATAATTTTTTTGCAAAAACTGTAGCTCAACAATTTTTTTTTCCTCATATACAATTCAGTTTGGGCTACATTTGCATCACTAAATGACCAAGCAATATCATCAATTATTTAAACTGATAGAATATGAACATCTGGCTGTACTAAGGATATAACTGTGATTATAAAAACAAGGTCTCTTTGGCGTTGGCATAGCCCTGTCAGTCAAGTCTTTTTGGGTTATCTGTTGACATCAGCAGTGCTACTTGTACCTACTGCATAGATTTGGTTATTATATGCAACAACTCTGTGTTCACTTCGATGGTTGCCCATACGATTGATCAGTGTCCATTGGTTGGTCTCTGGATCATAACACTCAGCCGTCCTCCTGCTGTTACACCTGGCTAAACCACCGCAAATGTAGATCTGAAGACAATTGGCGTACAGTGAGTAGTCTGGCATTGTTTTAACTGGTGAATGTTTTGTCATAAACAAATAATTCAGGATTATTATCATTAGAACTGCAAAAGATACTACTTGTTATTATTACCATGAATAACAAACCTTGCCATCCAGTGTTGCGCAGCTTGCACTCCTCCTACCCTTGATCATTGGTGCAATAAGCGTCCACTGGTTGGTTTCGGGGCAGTAGCGCTCTGCAGTGTTGAGGCTAACGTAACCATCAAAGCCTCCAAGTGCATAGATAAACCCATTAAGCAAAGTTAAACTCAAGCTGCAACGTCGGTAATGCATGTACATCATCTCCTGCCAGGTGTGTGTCCTCAGGTCCAACCTGACCACGCTGTCTAAGCTCTCCATCAACTTAGATCCACCAACAAAGTAGACATAACCATCAAGGAAGACGGTGCCATGATAAGCCCGAGGGTCTTTCAGCTTGTCTCTGATGTAGATCCAGCGATCAACAAGGTGATCGTACACCTCAATATCGCGAGACGCATAGCTTTCTTTCTTGCCCCCAGAGACCCAGATGACAGAATGAGGCAGACGAGGACGGGCAGGAGAGTCACTCAAACATGACTTTAAGGGTTTGGGTATGCGTTTGGTTAAGGACAACATTATTCTTAAGGAAAGGTTGACTATTTCTTTGCACTCAGGGTTGAACTTCACCAGCTCGTTAGTCACCACGTTGTTCTCAATGTACTCAATGCTTATTTTGGCAAGCCGCACCTACAGAGGTATAAGGGAACAGAACTTGTTGGTAATAGGGTAATGTCAAATAGAGCTGAATCAGCACTTAAAGCAACAGTGTTTTTCAAAAATGAACCAAGTTTCAGGTGTCAGAAAAATAAATTACCTGAGACAAAAGCACAGCAATGTGTTGTTCTCGTTCATTGGGTATGTGGGCGATCCAGTGCAGGATGACGTCAAACACAGTCCTCTCATTCTTCACGTTGAGTTCATCTTTGCCAAGGATATCTGTGAGGTCCATAACCGAGAGCTGCAGGTACTCTTTAAAGTTAATCACCTGCTCAAAGTGCTCCATGATGTAGTGGAAGGCCTTACATCGCAGCTCGGAGCTTGGGCAGATATCTGTGAATTGCCAGATGCCGACGCAGTTCTGTAGGCAGAGGTGCTCACTGATGAAGCTGGAGCATGCTTGTATGATGCCTATTATGTTGAGCATATCAGCTGCCACCATCAACTCATGCACATTGTCCTTCATCACAGTAACAGAGCCGGTGTATATAAACCCTAGGATGACCTGCATAATGTCAGGAGACACACGGGTTATGTGGAAAACCTTGTCTGTGGTTATCTGGTGTACAAAAAGAGCGCTGAGGATTAGAAGGGAGACAAAGAGGATATAAGATATTAAACACTCTCACATGGAAAACAATAAAAAGTAGTCGACAAAGTGAAAAGGTAAAACATTTTTATTGTGGTTAGTGTAGAAGTATACATTTTAGTTAATAAGAATAATACTCTCCCTACTAAGGTAACAATCTTACTGGAAGTAACTGCTGCAATAGACAGGATGATTCTGTGGATTGGAAACTGAACATCCTCAATTTGAAGGATGGCATCGCAGAATTGTCCCGCCAAGTGGTGTTCGTTGTGTGTTTCCATCACTTTAATTTTTTCTCGGGTTTGTGACAATTCTCTTTCAGAGATTATTAATTAGCAACAGCACTGAGATAAAATAACTGAATCAAAGAGATGTGAGATCATAGGACTGGACCTAGAATCCTTTGAACCAAAGACACCGGATAAACAGAACAAAGAAAAATCTGCCAATAAACAAAACAAAGAAGAAGAGTAGGCAGGGTGAATAGCCCTTTAAATTTTAAATAACCCTTCAGTAGAGGAAAGACATTGAAGTTACCTCATCCAACTTCTCCCCTCATGTTTGGGAGCATGAGGGGAGAAGAAGAAGAACAAAGTAGATGGCGGTAATGTACATTGATGTTTCAAACAGAAATAGAGTCCACTGGCCACTATACCAAATGAAGAAGAAGGAGATGTAATCAAATAACAAGGGTATTTCTATACAGTACAGAATGGGGAAGAAGATGAAGTTGGATATTGAAAGACACAGTGGATGTTGGTAATTCACCTTGATGTTAGTTGCCACTCGCAAATAAACTTAATTGAAAGGACTAAGTTAGATGTACACAAAGGGAACACCTCAGCAGTAGACTTAACTTTACTGTCAAGGAATGTAGCAGGGTTTTACAAGTGGGATGTATCAACACTTACAGGCAGTTCTGATAACTTAAATTAGGAAGGGAAGGTCACCTTTCAGCTCATCCTGGAATTCTTGAGAGAAGGGACGATACCAAAAGTACAGTGGTTGCTACTATGGAAGAAATGAGAAGAGCAAAAGAAAGATCCGGGCAATCATCTCCATGGAAGTATGAAATGCTAAAGCATTCTACAAGTGATGGTAGCATCACTGAAGCTGTTAGGTTTGTATAATATGGTATTGGAGGTCGGTAAGTCGCCAGTTGGCTGGGAAGATGCAGTGATTGTTCTTATCAGGGAACCAGAGAAAGATCCATAGAATCCAATAAACTAAAGCCAATAGCACTGACATCGCATAATTATTGGAAAAGTGTCAATTTAAAAGGGGGAGTGTGGATTTAAAAGGGTGAATTGGAGCCAGGCTGAGTTGGACATTACCATTTGGATAAAAGGGAGGAGCTGGGTCTGACCTCTGACCCCTCAACTCGAGGAGTGTAAACACGCCCAGCTACACCACCTAGTGCCCACAGCTCCGGACTGTGCTGAGAACTAGCTGCTAACACAGTAAACTTCCCTAATCTGAGATAAAATCTATGTTTAATAATCTGAAAAGCCTGTGGAGCACATGTCCAGATATATCAGCGTTTTGTATCTGAAGGTAGTGTTTGAGCCAATATAGTTCATACAATTTAGTTGATATCAAACGAGAGGTAACAGCCAACAGAAACGTTGAAAAGATCGAGTCAGCAGTAGCCTCAGCCACAAAGCATATTGCATACCAACTGCCTTGGTTGAGGAATTAGCTCCTCCAGCACACCCTTTCAGTTTAACATGCAACACTTGAGAGACAGTGTGCATTAAATAATGCATATTAACACTGCAGACACTGCTTCTGTTAATTCCAGTTTTTGTGTTGTAAGTAAGGAATGCATGATTTTGTTCATATACATTATCTGTTCATGTTGTACCTTTTGTCATTTGTTTGTGGCCTACCTGACTGGTTAACATCAGACATGTCGATTGAATGGTTTGGTATTTCCGCTTAACATGTTTAAAATGCACTGGCTCAGCTTTTGAATGCAGGATTTTAAAAGTGCACACAAACCAAAATGGTTAATAAACATTGTCACATTTATTACAAAAATAATGTCCTTACATACAAAGCCCTAGACATACAGCTCATTAAATAGTTGTATTAGCCTGCAAACATTTTTCCTTACTTCACTAAAGGAAGTGTATCCCTCTCTTTATTCTATAAATAAATGATAGCATTTATGCCTGTTACTCTTCAATATTCGATTACTACGTTGTAAATGCAAATGTGCAAGGGATTAAATTCACACAGACACTGAGTCTCCATTAATTTAGAGAACATTACATTTACTTACATTAATTTCCAGGAAACTTGAGACTTGAACCTGAACCTAACCTTAAGCTTAACCTAAAGCATGTCTCTACCTTAAAATTATAATTACTTTTCAATAACTTAGTTTTTGGCCCCATAAGCAAGGCAAGTCCCCACAATGTGACTGTGTAAACAAATTAAGGTCTCCACAACACGAGTAATACCTGGACCACACACACTTTATAAATATCCATGTAACATAACATTAATTTAGTTTGTTACCACCTATAAGAGAGAACTCTCTCTCTCTCTGACACACAGACACATAGACGCATACACACCACACACATGCAGGTCATTTCTAATGACACCAGATATCTAATCTTGCCATGCTGTGTCAAATTAAATACTTAATTAACCCTTCGTGACCCACAATAAATTATTTGCACATATGATTTCTCTCTCTTACACACACGGTCTGACCTTGTTGAGCGATCTGGACAGAAATTAAATTAATGTTGATTGCTGGAGTGTTGCACTATTTAGTGGTTAAATGGGGCATTCCAAATGAGGTGTGTTTGAGAGAGAGCGAGAGAGGGCTGGGACAAAGATTTAAACAGGTCAAAACGAGGGTCAAGATCTGGGTAGGGAAAGCATCTCACTAATAATAATGTAGTCTGAGAGCACCAGTGAGAGAGACTTACTGTGCATTTTTATCATTACATTCAAGTTACAATATATAAATAAAAAAAGAAAATTAGAAAATGTCAAAATTAGAACAAGCAACAACTTGCAATGCTGTGGATTTGTATTTTTTTTTTTTTTTGCGTCCGACCCGAAAAGCCTTTTGCATGAGCTTGTTGTGTTGATCTTTTCTATTCCTAAATATGTGCCTTGTCTGTGTTTGCTGAGCTGTGCTAGCGTGAACAACATCAGGCCTTCCAGCAGGATCCAACTGAACCAGGTCAGAGAGAAAATGCAAGGGAATGAGAGAGAATGGAGTTCACTGCTAATGTGAGAGAGGCAGAGAAAGAATAAGAGTGGTTGAGATAAAACTCAGAGCAGGATGGTTCAAAAGAATGTGGAAACCCCAGGGCAATACAAAGAATGTCAGGTGGTTTACCTGAAGAGGATGAAGAAGAAGAGGCACAGAAAAGAGTAGATGAAAATGTCAGGACAAAAAGAAAAAGGAGTTGAGACACATAAATGAGTCTGGAAAGAAGACGCAAAGCAGTAAGCAGAGAGTGAAAAAGTGGCTTTAAAAGCTCAGAGGCCATAATTTGATTCTTAGAGAGCTCAGCATTATTTAGCGGCTCTCCATCCAGACCTTCTCCGTCTGAGGATGGTGTCTTCAGGTGTGGGGTGTAACTCTGTAGCCTACTATGAACTCTTTACAGCTGTACATAATAAAGATGTATGGCTCTCACAGTGTGTGGGTTACAGCACAGAGAAGCTCTCCCTGGCAAACTGTATTGTCTGTTCCAGATCCGAAAACGTTCATGAGCAAGTGGATGTCAAAACTTCTCTCAAACAATATAATTTCATGTTGCAACCCCCCTCTTCAAAGACACACAATTCACTTGATTGAACCCGTGTTTAAGAGTGATTTTACTGAACTTAACTGCTTCACTAATAACAAGGCATCCTGGCCGAGTTGCATACAGACCACTACTAGCAGCCTGAAGCTGTCTGCTTTTTATTCATATGTGAAATAATGCAAAGCATCCAAGCTTTTCAATTTTAAATGTAATTTATTCACCTGCATTAGCATAGATGTTATTAGAAAATTATAGTTTAAGGGCTACCCCAATTCATAGGGGAAGATTTCAAAACCTACCCCTTGTGACCACGTTTCAAGGGGCAAGATAACCTTTGAAAACAAGAGGTAGGGTTAGGGAGAAGGGGAAATTGGATTGGGCCTTGGTATGACTTGTGACAGAGGATTATTCGTTCCACTAAGAAAGGTGTTTCGTGATTTAAAGTAATCCAGACCACTTTTGGTGTCCTCTGGCCAATCCAGTCATTTTGCATTTCGCTCAGCATTAACATGTGTTTTCCTTGTGTAGATTAAAGGTGTCCAGTTGTGATCATCTGCCCTCCGAAAAATGTGTTCACCCTCATTCATGTGTTTTTTTAACTTTACCCAAGTTAAACAGAGTTTATTTTTATCTGTGAATAAATGCACATTTAACTATACCTTTATGCAAAGAGTAGTTTCTACATAT
Source organism: Platichthys stellatus (assembly GCA_016801935.1). NCBI lineage: Eukaryota > Metazoa > Chordata > Actinopteri > Pleuronectiformes > Pleuronectidae > Platichthys > Platichthys stellatus. Next base: position 20,025,061 of record CM028879.1, read on the forward strand.
TGCATTGCTGTGACTTGTGGAGGAGTCCCTCTCGACAATGTGAATGCAGTTGTCCTTTGAATGTGTCTATAGTGTCTGAGACAGTATTCAGACCTTTTCACCTTTGGACGACCTTTATTACTGCATACAATTATATTTGAAAATGGAGAAAAATCTAAATTTCACCATTGCTCTAAAATCAATAATCAACTGACAATATTGTTAGAATTTCTAAAATATCTAATTTACAACAGTATTCAGACCCTTACCATTTGTCATCAGATGCCTCCTGTTTTGCTCTTATTATGCTTGAGATGGTTTAAGAAATGTATTGTTCACCTTTGATTGGTCATATTTCAGAAGGACACAGCCGGGAAGTCCATAAAGTACTCTGTTGACCTCCGCAATACAATTGTGGCGAGGGATAGATCAGGGCAGAGGTATAAAACCATTCTTAAGATTTCACTGGAGTTCCATGTCCTTAATAATAAAATCTTAGAAGTTTGGATTCGCCAGGGCAATTTTTACCATCACCTGTCCGCCCAAACTGAGTAACCAGGCCAGATGCGGTTTGTTCAGAGAGATAACCATGAGCCCAATGGCCACTCGAACAGCTCTGAGTCCTCTGCAGGGATGTGAGAACACTTTCAGCAGCTCTCCATCAATCAGACCTTTATGCTAGAGTGGATAGACAGAGGGCACTTTGAGTTATAGGTAAATGAGTTTGCCAGGCGCCATGTAAAGGACACTGAGAGCCTGAGGACAAAAACTATCTGGTCTAATCTGTCTGTGTATGTGAATACTGTACAGATACCTCATCACCTCGCTTTCACCATAGCTACAATGATCACGTTTACATGGACTCAAGTATTCCAACAGTTGACCTTATTCAGAATTATTTGGATAACTGTGTTTTCATTAGTTGCATTCAGGGCCGGTCTTTCCTACAGGCGACATAGGCGGTTGCCTAGGGCGCCACTCAGAGGGGGGCGCCAAAAACTGCGCAGAGCAAAAAATTTTTTTTTTGCTAGGCAGAGTTTTTTGCGCCCCCTTCTTTATGTGGTATGGCCAAAAATATTGTATTTAATTACTCTGACAGTAATTTAAGTAGTTTCATTAGAGAAATCAGTAAATGACAGCAGGACTCAGGTGGAACGTTTGGTACAGGGGCAGTTGCACCCTGTACTGTCAGATGCAGTCTGGATGAGGAACTGAATGCTCCGTGTCGTTCCTGCTGCTGCTTCCATCCTGTATTCTACAGGGTAGTAGTGGGTGAGAGTCACCTACGTTAGCTCCCAAAGCCTCGCTTGATCACCACGGGTGTCATTAAGACGTGTTGACTGGTAAAACTTAGAAACTCCACTGGGCAGTGAGGAGAGACACTCGCGCACTAGGTGGGCGGGGCTACATTCGCCTGGATAGGTGTTTATTTTACCTGCACGTCGTCTTGCAGGCGGGTCGCGATAGTATATTGTTAACTTTACGCAGTGTGTAGTTCAGCTCCGACGCACACA
>CM028879.1:20027216-20057044 GCA_016801935.1 Platichthys stellatus
GGCTACATTCGCCTGTATAGGTGTTTATTTTACCTGCACGTCGTCTTGCAGGCGGGTCGCGATAGTATATTGTTTACTTTACAGTGTGTAGTTCAGCTCCGACACACACAGACACTGTAATTAATGTATTGTTATTTTGCCTTATAAAGACCAGTTATAAGCTAATGTTCAATAGGTCTATATTGTAAATGTTTATATTTCTTTATGAGTGATGATGTATATTAAGATGTTTGGAGGAAAGAGACACCATAATAATTGAAGGTATGTTGAGACACCATAATAATTGAATGTATGTTTTATGCACTTTAAAATGCAGTTACACTCAAAGAAATGCTTGTACTTGAAATTGTGTTTAATTTGAATAAGATGCAGTCTGGATGTGAAACTGAAGGCTCCGTGTCATTACTGCTGCTGCATTCATGCTGTATTCTACAGATATACTTTGTTGCTGTGGTATCAATTTTGTGACCCATAACATATATCTCCAACCAATACTTTGACATTAAAAAAATTAATCTAACATTAGGGTAAAATGAGGCAAAAATGTAGGTACGAACCACCTTGGTGTTGTCAGAACATGCTAGCACATTGAGGCTTATGGTTAGAGTGTGTGTGTCCAAGCAACTTCGACAAAAAAATAAATAATATTATAATAAGTTTTCGTGTGGGGGGGGGGCGCCAGGAGTGAAGCTTGCCTAGAGTGCCAAATGTGCTAGGGCCGGCCCTGGTTGCATTACATTTACATGGAGCTGTTAAGCTTACTCACTGGCCAAGCGCTGAACCTGTAGTGCCCAATGATTAGTAAAAACTTGGTTGCCACACAGTGTTCTTAGTTTATTTTCTCTCACCAAGTGCTTGCTCGTTGTGGGAACTATGTGGTTTCTTTCTAACATTAAAGTAATAATAAATAAATAGCAATCTTCCTCGAGATAATGTATGTTTTAATTTGGCGCAACACAAATAACATTTAATGAAATTAACTTCTTCACCATCTGAGAATCCACTAAAATCTGAAACCAATTCTGATGCAATCTTCAATCAAGACCCTGATGTCTGCATTTTACTGTAGTACAGGACATATTGAGACCATCATCATTGACCACCCCAATACAACAACCAGCGGAGAAAATCGTGGGCTGAGCGGTGCGGAGAATGCAAGTTCGGTGTGAACCCGGCATAACTCACTTATATTCAGACATATATACATGTCAGTATAGCGTAAAGAGGCTATACTAGTAGCCCGGGGACTTTACTGATTCCATAATGAATGACATTACTATGGGAGTCTAAAATTATGCCAAACAGGCATCTTGTCACGCAACAGTAGATCAAATTTAGTCTTGTGTATTTCTTTAAGAAATACAGAGGGTAAAAAAAAAAAGAGTAAGATGGAACAGGGCCAGCAGTCAGCACATGACCTTGTTCTGGTCCTAACAGATAGCTCTGTCATCTGCTCTGTGAGTGTGTGCTAGCTAAAGTGTGTTTGTGTGTGTGTGTGTGGGGGGGGGTGGTTACATATATCCAGTGTCCTCACATCACCTCTATCACACAATCCTGTGCTCTTTAATTCTGTTGTTTTGTCTTCTATTAAAGAGCTGTTTTTATTCAAATTATGAATAATGAATGAGTCCAACTTGGAAAAAGAAATGGACAAAGTGAAAGTCGATACATTTTGCTCGATATCCAAAACAGTTTAGAGTTTAGAGATGATGGAGAATTGATACAATGAAACGCTTTTGTCGAATAACAAATTAAACAAGCTACATATGATCACAGAGGTGAAGTGTAGAAAACTGTTAAAAACTGTTTTGGCACTTTGGAAAATACTTTTTTTTTAAATACTAAAAGTTACTTTTGTTTCTCTCCTTCAGTAGCATTGCACTAACTTACATTTCTAACTTTTCTCTTTGCCACAGCCTTTATGAAATGAACTGCTTTCTAGCTGTCATGTTATTTTCATCCTCATTCTGTCTTATTGTATCTTAACACATTTTTATGATCTAATAAATTTTGCTTTTTAAAGTTTTACTCAAAATAAATTTTTTAATCTCCTATATTTATTTTATATTGCAGCGTTTATATCTTATTCAAAGGACTTTGAAAGAGACAGGATAAATAAAAGTGTTGGTTTGGACACAAAGTGAATGCATGCTTACACAAGGTAGTCCTAGAGAAGCTAGATCACAACAAAAACACACTCTAAGACAGGATACTGGATACATTTATGCATCGGGGCCCTCCGCTTGAGTCCCCTCCACAAAAATGCACAGCGGAAACCGGACTCTGGGAAGCCACAAGCTCACATGCCATGCAAATTGGTGGGCAGGAAACATATATAACCTATGGCAGTGTCAATAAAGGCTGGGAATTGGCTAGATGCAGGCAATTTCTGACAGTTCTGAAATGTTTGGTTTATTAATATAAATGGTAAGTTCATGTTAGATTTAGTGTATGTTGTATATGCTAAGTATCAAATTGTTCACAGTATATATATACACAATACACAGGGAAAATTCAACATCGCTGTTGAATGTTTGTTTACTCTCATCCTTGCTTTTGTTCGGACAGTAAAAGTATTATTTTATTATAGTATTAATACATAGTTTTTTTTTATATAATTTATATGTAACTCAAGGGATATTATTTATATATATATATAAAATATTACAAATAGACTAAATAATCAGGACTTATGATGAAGTATAAACACATTTATGTCTTCATGTAATACTGGACTCATGTGGTTTTCTAATTTTTTTTTAATCTTGTGCTGTTGTAGAACACACACACACACACACACACACCTCCGTTAAAAGAGTTACAACATACACTGACTCATCCTAAAAAAGCCATGAACCAACTATACCCATGTACCCACACAATCTCTTTTTCCCTCTGTTTATGGCATTTATTCAATCAGAGCCAGAGGAAGTATTCTCAGCCTTCAGCCTTTTTACCACTAGCATGTACTGATCAGTGAGTGCACTTCACAACAATATCAGGGTTAGGCTAAGACAAGATGATGGTGGTTACCTAACAAAAAAAAAAAAACAGCACTACTCTTTTTTTTAAATTATTTTTTAATGCACCTGATATTTTCAAGCCTGCAAAAAGCGCTCAGTCTGATTGAGGCCTAGAGCTGACATTTACATCAAACCCAGGCAATGTCTGTCAGTAAATTGAAGGTCCGATAATGCTGTTGGTGCCATAAACATTGCAAAACTACAAAGTGCTCTATGTAAGCGCCATATAAGTGCTAATAAATCACGACTTATTATATTATTTTTTCTTTTCTTTATTCGAGGTATAGTCGGAACAGTTGTGTTTTTAGTTTGCGGCGTAAGATGTGTAGACTTTCTGCTTTCCTGATGTCATTGGGGAGCTTTTTCCACCATTAAGGAGCTAGCGCAGCAAACAGTCGTGATTTTGTTTTGCAGTGAGGGAGCAACAAGCCCGATTGCAGAGCGGAGGGAGCAGGCTGGGGTGTAACATTTGACCATGTCCTGGATGTAGACTGGACCCGCTCCGTTCGCATTACGGTACGCAAGTACTAATGTTTTGAAATGGATGCGAGCAGCCACTGTTAACCAGGGAAGGACCGCCTTCTGAGTGAGAAGGGGACGTATTCTCCTGATGTTGTATAGCATGTATCTACAGGAACTTGTTGTTGCAGTAATGTTAGCAGTAAGGGAGTTGGCTGTCGAGTGTCACACCCAGGTTCCTAGCAGTCTTGGTGGGTGCTACCACGGAATGGTCAAATGAAATAGTTCGGTCATGTGTGGGAGAGCCTTTCCCTGGAAGGAAAAGTGGTTCAGTTTTATCAAGGTTCATTTTCAAGTCGTGTCCGGAAATCCACTGAGAGATGTCGGTCAGACAGGCAGAGATTCGTGCTGCTACTGTACCTGTGTTTTAGATTGGAGAAAAGAGAGGATTAGTAGGGTGTCATCAGCATAGTTATGGTAAGAAAAGCCATGTGAGTGAATGATGGAGCCGAGAGAGTTGGTGTACAGAGAGAGGAGAGGACCCAAGTCTGAACCTTGAAGGACCCAAGTAGTGAGAGGACAAGGTTCAGACACAGATCCTCTCCTAGTTACCCGGTAAGTAAGGTCATTGAGGACGGATGAGACTAGGGAGAGGGCAGAGCCTGAGAGACCCAGGTCCTGAAGGGAGGAAATAAGGATCTGGTGGTTCACTGTGTCAAATGCAGCAGAAAATGCTAGAAGGATGAGGACAGAGGAGAGAGAGGCTGCTCTAGCAGTGTGAAGTTGGTCAGAGGCAGCAAGGAGGGCAGTCTCAGATTAGTGGCCTGCCTTGAAACCAGACTGGTGAGGGTCAAGAAGGCTGTTATGAGGGAGATAGGAGGATAATGTCTCTCTTTATGATTCTGAGAAGGAGTATGCATTTTGATGTGAGCCATATCAGCAGCATAAACTAACTCAATTCACAACATGGCCACTTCCCTGTTACCTTATCGCCCCCCCCAGCCTTCACTGATTAAAACACCTCTGGCTTATTTCAAACAGCCCTAGGACCTACCTCTCCGGCTAAGATCTAGAGACTGGCAGGTTATTAAGTACTGCAAACCAACATGTCTACCTTAGGCGTCCGCTTCACACCTTCCAGGCTATCAGAATTGAGAACTGTTAGTGGCCATGGAAGTGGCCACAAGTGCTACATTTATAAGCATCTACTAGAAAAAAATGTAATACACACATAGGTGCAGTCACTTTACTTAATAATAATAATAATAATAATAATAATACTCTTTTCACAGTATGTATCTACAGAATATTACAAATGCATTAAAATGTAACAACAGATACAAAAAATAAAATGACAAAAAACTATTCAAAAATAGGCATATAAAGGCTTTTCTAGTCAAATGTTTTAAGCAATGATTTAAAAAAAAGGCGAGGTGCTAGGAAGTCTAATCTCCTGAGGCAAAGAGTACCAGGGCCTCAGGGCCTTTATGATAAAAACTCAGTTACCAGCCTTGACTAAAGAATTACTAGCAAGTGTTCGTTTGAAGATCTTAGATTACGGTTAGGACTAAAGGGAATTGGTTTTATGCTCCATAAATTAACTGGGGGCCAGAACTTGCTCAGCTTTAAAATGTTCGACAGAATCTTAAAATCAATCCTAATTTGAACTGGCAGTCAGTAAAGGCTAAATAGTTGGGTTGTATTTTTTTGTTCCCGTGATGTCACTGTCGTCTAAGTTCTCAGCTGTTTGTTTTTTGATGCCGACTACAATGTTGTTGTGACTGTCAAACATTATTTAAGGGGCAAAACAAAATGCCAGAAGTTGCAATAGTTGTATTTTATTGTAATACATAGAATTCCTGTAGGAAAGAAAATCCTTTCGATACCAACACACAGCTCCTGTAAGCAGAGCTACTCTGTATGTAGCCGCTGCTTTCTCCCTTGATAAATGCATCAGCTTCTGCCAGTGTCAGGCTCCACTACACAACACTGCTCTGTATGTGAACACAGTTTCCCTCCAGTAACACATTCAACCCCTGGCATCTTTAAATCTGGAGCATATGCTGTGTTATAAAGCCATCCGTGCTGAAGCGCTGCGGTCAGTGCTAATAATGGATTACTGTGTATCGCAGCAAGCTGTCGAATGTTTTCTGCCTATCATGTATATGAAGCTTGCCCCCTCTGGTTAATGTATTCATCCCCCTGCTGTCGTGTTTATGCAGTACTTGCCTTCACAGTGATTTCAGATCACTGCTTTTTTTGGTGAACATCACAGCCGACAAAGCACAAATAAACCGTATTGATACTCTCAGCATAAATATTCCCCTGACGTTATCCTTGTGCTCTTACACTGTTCTTCTCTCCTTTATATTCCTTTTCTCTCTCTCCCTCTCCCTTGCCTTTAGTCTCATATCCTCTCCTCTGTGCCCCATCCCTCTGACACTTCTCTTTCCTTTGCTTTTTTCATGTCCTGACCTCTCAGAATTCCCCAGCATGCCTGCCTGCTGCCACCGCCGCGCCGTGGGGATTTGGAGGGATGATCAACTGAAGATGATGTGCTTTGCAGCTTTTTTTTCACCCACCACGGCTGTATAATACTTTATCCGTAACAGTTTAGACGACGTGCTGACACTCATTGGGGCCAGCTCTTCACCATGCATTTCTTGTTCTGCTGTCGACTAAGCATGAAAAAAAAAAAGAGGTGCTAACAACATGCCGGCACACTCGAAAGTCAAAGGAGAGAGCTTTGTGTTACTGTTGAAAGAGATGTCAGTGGAGGAAGAATGGGTGTGAAAAGGGGAGAAGCCTTTGAGGTAAAAACATCTGATTGAAGGTGAGTTTTGAAACAGACAATTCAGGGCGGAAAAGAGAAAGCAAAGCAAAAAAAAAAAGAAGCAGGAAATGAAGAAGAAGGCAAAGGCTTTTCTGGGTGAAGTGCAGACTGGAGGCGAGAGCTGTGATCCTCTCCCCTCTCTCTCTCTCTTATGACACACTTCATGAGTTGCCAAATTACGTGGAACTTATGAAAAAGCACTTGAACAGGCAATTATTTTTCCCTTCATGAAAATCCCTGTGTTAGTGTGCTTATTAGGAGATGAATTTGCCTGCCATTTAGCTCCTTGTTTGTTCAATAGAAGAATGCAGGGAAGGTAAAGCATCAGAGACTTTATTAGTCTCCGACACACACACACACAAACACACCAATGCAGATATTAAAGTGTGTAAGATATTATTCATAAGCACCGGAGCTTTTGCATAGACCAAACCAGATATTTTTATAGTTTCACTAATTTCCTTTGCAAGTACATCCTGAAGCAAATTAAATTGCTGTCTTCATTTGTTTCAGCTGATGCACAAAGCCTTGGCTTTTTACACAAGAGATTGAAGTTGAGGTCCTGCTGTTGATGCATTGTTAGGTTTTGGCAACTAAAAAACACTTGGTAAAAACCAAAAACACAGCTTTGCTCAGACTTTACTGAAATTCAACCAAGTCCTGTCTCTTAGCTGCTGAATGTTCCACCATGTTTACCTTGTCACTCACTATCTGTTGACACTTGCTGTTTGGTGCTGAGCAGGGAGTGCACAAAGCCTTCTGAGATGTTTCACCCTAATTGGCTCTTTGAGAGTAGTGAGAGTGAACCAAGATACTTAAGTTGTAGGTCACACATTAAAAGGTTGAGCTGAAACTCACTATGAAGCTACATCAAAGCAAGGGGAGCTGCAGCGTGGGATGATCAATTCTCTATCGATTCTTCACTTTACATGACCCCTCTTAAGGCTGGTTTACAGTTGTCTTAACAAATATAAACCATTGAGGGTGCACAGAAGTTTACATATTGAGAGTAATGGCTCCAAAACGTTTTGCAGTTCTTGTATAGGTACCTAAGCTAGGCTTCCGTTGCATGGACTCATTTCAACATGGGCAACTTTGTTGCAGAGCAGAGCAGGTTCTCCTTTACAAGCACCTTTACAACGGCAGTTGTAAAGGTGCTTGTAAAGGAGAACCGAAAGAACCGTAAATCGAACCGTAAATCGAGGTTTGTTCTCCAAGTATAGTTTTTGTTCTCCAAGTATACTTGGAGAACAAAAACTCGAAAACCGTAAATCGAGTTTTTGTTCTCCAAGTATACTTGGAGAACAAAAAAATCAAAAACTGATTTCCACTCCTCCCCCAGACTGATTTAGGGTGGAGGCATGGCCAGATGCATGTCTGATGTATAGGCGTGAACCTCTAAAACATCGCATCACATAAGTTAAGAGGGTCCTGTGTCTTTTCAGAAAGCCTCAGTCAAATATGTGCAGGTATAATTCATTAGTCGGACAAATAGTAAACCCGTCCACACCATCTGGGCCACTACTGGGAAAAAAAAAACACACAACACCACTCTACAGCACGCTATATGCAGCAATGGCTCTGCGCAACGCAGGCAGCCATCCTGTAAATATTTCCGAGCAGAAAAACATAACAGCGGAGCGACCAGTCAATTGTTTTCCCTGCTTATCTCTCTGGGACAGTATCCTGCTTTTTTGAAGGCAGGGCTTTCGGTGACACACAGCTTCCTCCTCAACCTTCTCAACAGCGGTGACTTCACTTCCCAAATTTAGAGGAGAGAAAAAATTCAATCCGGTAAAAGTGTCTCTGTCTCTCCGCCACATACCGGGGCTGGAATTAATTCAGGAGCGTGTCATGTTTGGGATATTGTCTGGGTCCGCTGAAATTTGCGCAAAATGGACGGAACTATTAAGGTAAGGGTGGAGAACGGGGTGTATGGGTTTGTGGGAGACTGGCTTTTTCGCAGTTGCGCCTCCTTTTTTCTAAGCAATGGGTTTGAAATGCCCCTCTGTGTCGGTCTTCAGAAACCACACAGACAATGAAATGGTGCTACATTTTTTGAAAGAGATCCCCCCCCTTCACTGGGAAAGGAGGAGCTGGTGGAGATAGGATGGCATTTCCAGTCCATCAAGCAGACAACTTTGGCTTGGAGATAAGCAACCATAGAAATAATTTGTATACACAAATGCATTATTTGCCAGTGTTTACCGAGCAGGCAACTTTTCTTAATTTCTTGGGTCTTTATTCACTGACTATTTTCTTTATACGGTCGGAGCATATTGCTACGTGTTGACCATAAACTGCTGAGTGCATGTTTGCAGTGCATGCATGGCCCACACCATGGCTGTGCTAGTTTAAACAAGGCTTTACACTGTGATTTATATGTTATCTTTGATCAATTTGTTCAATCTGGACAAACAGGGACAAAATTCTCTGCTCCTAAAAATGCATCCTGGGAGATCCAATTGGGGGGAAGGGGCAGGGAGGCAGCCTTGGAAACACATTAAGTGGTTTTCAGCATTAACAAAGGTTTAAAAGGGCTCTTCACAAATGCTTGTTTTGCAGCTTTTAGAAATATCCCTTGGAAAATGAAAAACTCTACAAGGACAACTCTCAGTTTCATTTTAAACATTTTATCTTACAACATAGACAATTGAAATGCAGTTTTCACCCGACTTAATGTTTTGACTTCATTCATCATCTGTTCTCAGAAGTGTGCTGAAGGTTTACTGATTCTTTGAAGGGAGAAAACCGATAGAAAGGCACAGTATGTAACCACATTGATTAAAGTCTAATCTCTGATTCAATTCTTCTTACATATCTATAAAGCAGTGGTGCACCATAGCACTGGAGCCCTTTCTGAAATCAGCCTCGGGGATAGGTTAGAATGTTTGGGACTGCTGCCAATCATCCACATCTTCATGGGCATGGAGAAACCAACTTAAAGTCTTTCCCCCAACTTAAAAAAAAAGAATGAGTCCCCAACGCTGATGCTAACGAGAGACGGTCGGCCATTAATTCAAATTATTTCTATTGAATGTATTACCTGTCCAAATCTAATTAAATTTGACACTGAGCTTCCCTGGGCCTTTAACTAAACGTCTTAACTGAACTATCTATGCCATCGTGTGTGGGTGGTGCTCAAAATTATGAATCCTTGTGACTCTGGTAATGGTGACTTTTTCTTAGTATTGGCATTAAGTCAAGGTTGAAATGTGATCGTATAATATTGTACATTGTTATGAGATTTGGATCAGATACAAAGGACCGTTCAGGATAAATTTGATGTAATTCCTCTCTGTAAGACGTAAAATAGCCCCTCCCTACAGTTGCCTGTTGTAGCAGCTCTCTACCCAATAAGATGGACAACTTAGCGGCACAGACCCAGCACATCACTGTTAAAGAACAGCACTGCTCTTTCTTATCTGGAGAAGCCTGGGAGCTCTTTGAGGATCGTGTTCTTTGATTTTTCCAGTGCTTTCAAAACCATGCAAACTGGAGCACCCTGGAGTGGACCTCCACCTCACATCCTGGATATTGGACTACCTTACCAACCGAGTATGTGAAGACCCAGGACTGTGTGTCAAACATGGCTGTCTGCAGTATGAGGGGAAGTATGCGAAGTGTCCTTGGGAAAGATGCTGAACCCTGTATGGCCCCCCATAGAATAACAAAGTGCTGTGATTAGATGCACTGTATGAATGTGTGTGTGAATGGGTGATGTTAAACTGTACTGTAAAGCGCTTTGAGTGGTCATCAAGAATAGAAAAGCGTTATATAAATACAAAACCTTTTACCATTTAATATTAGGGACCAAACAGGTTGGCTGTAGATGCTTACTTAGTGTTCCTATATATTTTTTCATGTAAGCACATAATGTTTCTTTTAGCCTTTTTCAAGTATATGAAATTACTCACAGAAAATTCTCTAAATGATAGTAAATGTAATTAGCTTTCAGAAGATTTGGGTTGTTTAAGACATTTTTTGAGATGCCCTTACATTGTAGTGGCCCATTGTCACAACCCATCTATCCATCAACACAGCATATTACAATATTTGTTGCATGTGTTCTTGGTGAACAGGGCTCTGCACTAGACAGCTAAACAGCTGAATAAAATCTCACACTCACATACAAGCACAAAGTGCATCTTCACTCACTCCATGAACTCCATGAACAAGCTCAGCAGTAAGAAGTAGATCACACGAGTGGAGGATAACATGACACACAAAGCCTTTAAGCCCAATTAAATGTTCACAGGGTGTTTGACGAAGGAGGGATACTGTGCGCCCATGTGGGAAGTGAGTGTATTCACTGTTAACATGCGTGTGTGTATGTGTGAAGGATAGAGCCTGTGGTGTGAAGGAGTTTGTGTTGTCCTAGTCTGAGTGTATGTGAGCATGGTTTGGTGACGATTGTGACTTGGCATGTTGGTTCTGTTACATTTGCATAAGAGTCTCTAAGGTAAAATGGACACATTTCAGTATTAAACCCTGGTTGTGAGAACTTTTTGGTTGGTTTCAAATGTTTTTTCCTGGAGTAAGACCTGGATTAAGGTCAGATAGGGTTTACATTAGAGTGAGTATGGTTTGCGGTTTAGACATCTGACATCAGGGTAAGGGGCGAGAGGAAAACGATAATGAAGTGTGTGTGTGTTGGATCTGACTTGAGACACAACCTCTGGTTCAGTCTTACGTTTCATATTAAGCATGCTGAGCCACTGCAGTCATCAGTGTTTGGCAACAGATTTGAACTAGTGGCTTATGACTTCACACACTCCTTGTGCAGGCTCTCTCCAAAATGCATGTCTCATGTACAGAAGAAATAAAGAGTATGTTAACCTTTTGGAATTACCTTGTTTTCTGTCACTATGTGAGTGCAGATTACCACAATGTTAAGGGACACATTTAGCCTCGTGCCACTGATCCACCAAAACATGCTAAGATGTTTACCTTCAGCCTTTAATTGTTAATTTGAGCTTCTTCTTTTTTTACCCCAATGATCATTCTGTGTTTTGTCTTTGGAGATTTCGCAGCTGGACACCTACTTCTGAGGATAAGAGCCACAAAACTAAATTGTCTCTATTCACATGTGTGAATGGACTGATGAATATCCAAACTCTTTGAGATCACTTCACAATTTTGTGAATTATACAAATTTACAATTCTTTGCATCACCCTGGAAGCCGAAATTTTTGATTAAGAATTTTGAGAGATGTTTCACTTCAGCAGATGCTTCTTTTGAACAAAAAACTCAAACTAAAACTATATTTTTTTTCTTCCCCTTTCCCTCTTTTGTTTACATTTTTAGTTTTTTTCAAAACACAAATTTTTTAAGTTTGAATAAAGATAATGATGTGTTTAATTATTTTAAATAGATTGTTTATTATTGGAGCTTGAAACCCTAACCCTAACCCTTTTTAAAGCAACAAAAACCCCAAGGCACTCTCTTAATCCTACATATAGTTTTATTGTTTATATCCCTAAAGCCTGGGGGGTTTCTAAACAATTTCATGTTCACTGTAAAACCTTTGTTTCTCAGCCTCTGAAGCAGACCAAATTAAAACTATGAAAAAAATCAATGAACAACAAAAGTGAACTGGACCGAAAATGTTGACAAATGTGTTTGTTTTATTGTCAATAAAACAAATTGGTATTACACGTTACTTTAGGAGAGTTAGATCAGTTTGTTCAGTGTACACAGATGTGATTGCCATTATCCATGTGACACTGCAGACATTGATGGACGAGCTTGTCAAATCCCTTGATGCTTACTAGAGTTATAATAAAAGCCAAAGGTTTAAGCTGTCAATAGGTTTTAATTGCATAATTGATCTTCAGGGACGTCAGGCTTTACTACTGGCTTGCAGCGATACTGGTCCTTTCAGTGTTGGGGATATAGTTAACTTTTCCCATGTCATTGTGGAATTTCTAAATATTCCTGACATATCTCTCTTATCCTGATCCTTGGCTGGTGACTCAACAGACGTGTCAAAGCGTCTGAATCTTCTAACCCGCTGTTCACACTACTCAGGAGTTTTAAACCAGCAAAAACAGAGAAGCTTGGAACTGCTGTTGGCTACAATTTTTGTTGGAAAACTCTAGGGCTGCATTATAGTTCTGGAGGGACAAAACCTGAGACATTTGGAAATGATAATGAGTAACTGCCATTCGTTTCTTGATTGGTTGTTATTAGTCACGACTCAACCACCACTAGTTAAGGCTAAATTAATAAATCCTCCATCTTAATTTTCACCATTGTTGTATTTGTTGTGACTATGTTTGGCTAACTGCAAAAAATCTAAGCTGACGATCTGTCTCCTGTTTACACCAGCAATGGTCACTTGATACCCGTTTTCATGTGTGAGTTTATTGCAGATGCTAAAATGCTTGGGTGGTTGGAGATTGTTTTAAAACAAAGAAATATTAGTGTCAATGTAGCCTCATTGTCCTCGTCGTGTTCATCAAATTCATCTCCTCACTTGTGTGCGATTGCAAAAACTTGTTTTGCAGCTTTAGAGCCAATAAAATATATTTCCTGCAATGCATTTAGCCTTCCTCTCATGTCTCTCAACAAATTTTCATCATTATCATCATCAATTATCTCATCAGCTATGTGCTTTTAAAAATGGCACCATAAAATGACACATGTTCATGTTGCGTCCAGCTCTACAGAGGTTTCAGCGTTTATGTACTAAACCTGTTAATATAACAATTCTCTTTTAATGGCATTATGTGTAAGTGTGTTTGTGTGTGTGTGTGTGTCGTTCACATTTGTCTTTGCATGTGTCGGTCAGAGAAAAATTATTTTTGCGTGTGGGTATTGGCCTTCCCCTGCTTACAAGGAACAGCAGCACTTACTCAGTCAGCCTGATAAAGAGAGCATTATGGAAGCAATCCATTTGCCTGGAGAAGTCTTGCAGAAGAAATGGAATAGTCAGGCTGCTGGGCGAAAGAGAATACAATTTGATGCATTACTCAACATGTCAAAAAGTGTTTTTCCAATTTATCCCTCAAAACTTTTAGAAGGGAATTTGTTTTGAGAGCAGCCAATGTAGCCCGGTTTTGCTAAGGGCAATGGAGGGAGGAAGAAAGAAAAAAGAAAGGGAGACGAGGGTGAGAAAACAGGCAGAGATATTATTCTTAAAAAGTGGCACTAGGCAACGCGTTAAAATAAGAAGCCATTTTAGCCTAAATCAAAAACTATAGGGTGTGGAACAACTTTCCCTCCCTGCTTCTTTAGACAGAATATTAACCACTTTTATATAATTCAAAAGTAACTTACTTTTGGTCTTTCTGTATTTTAATTTTACTGCTTCATTATTGTGCTTATTTGAACTTTACTGCCTTCTGAATGACTGTTATCAGTTGTGAGGTGCTCTGAGAAATTATCGGTTTGTAAAGTCTCTGTTTCTAAAACTTAACTTTTGAGCCATTTAGACAGTATTTTACAGTCGAGAGGTGCCTGTTCTTAACCTGCTTGTTTGGATTAGGCTGTTTGCTTGGCCTGTGTTAGTGCTCCGGAGCTACTTCAGAATTATTGTTTGTCATTAGTGAGTTCTCCTCAAACAGTTCAACAATATAGTTTGTTAGAAGGTAGCAAACTTATAATTTATACCACACGGTTTATCTGTGATCAATGTTTTTCATTAAATTAAACTAAATTTGGTTTATTGCCGCTCATTCTGTGACCAATGCCAGTGCTGTGAAAAAGTATTTGCCCCCTTCCTGATTTAATTTTTTCTTTACATATTTGTCACACTTAAATGATTCAGATCATCAAACAAATTCTAATATCAAAATGCCGTTCTTAAATTATGTTTTCATTTACTAAGGGAAACAATCTATCCAAACCTATTTGGCCCTATGTGAAAAAGTAATTGCCCCCTAAACCTAATAACTGGTTGTGCCACCCTTGGCGGCAACAACTGTAATCAAGTGTTTGCAATAACTGCCAATGAGTCTCTCACATCGCTGTAGAGGACTTTTGGCTCATTCTTATTTGCAGAATTCCTTAATTCAGCAACACTGGATGGTTTTTGAGCATGAATGGCTTGTTTTAGGTCAGGCCACAGCATCTCAATCGGATGTAAGTCCGGACTTTGACTAGGTCAATCCAAACCTTCATTTTTATATATTTTTTTGCCATTCACTGGTGGACTTGCTGGTGTGTTTCGGATCATTGTCCTGCTGCATAACCCAAGTGCACTTGAGGTCACGAACTGATGGCTGGACATTTTCCTTCAGGATTTTCTGGTAGAGAGCAGAATTCATGGTTCCATCAATTATGGCAAGTCATCCAGGTCCTGAAGCTGCAAAGCAGCCCAAGACATTAGCACCACCATGTTTGACTATTGGTATGATGTTGTTTTTATGAAATGCTGTGTTTTTTTTTTTTAACAATGTTTTTTATTAATTTCCAATAAGAACCTACAAAACACATTGACACATACCACACAAGTTGCACAGTGAAATGCAGGCGAACTTCACTGCATACACAAACATACAAAAAATATAAATAAATATATAAATAATAAATAAATAAACAAAGATAAACACGCACACAAACATACATGCCTACGTAAAATAATAACAGTAATAAATAAAATAAAATAAAAATGTCACACTCGATATCCCTACAGATAGATATAATCAAGGGTGCCCACTCCTCTTCAAATTCCTGTGCTTTATGAAATGCTGTGTTAGTTTTACGCCAGATGTAACTGGATGCACACCTTTCAGAAAAGTTCATCTTTGCCTAAAAGTCTTGGGGATCATCAAGATGTTTTTTGGCAAATGTGAGACAAGCCTTTGTGTTCTTTTTGGTCAGCAGTGGCTTTCGCCTTGGAACTCTGCCATGGATGCCATTTTTGCCCAGTCTCTATCTTATTGTTGAATCATGAAGACTGACCTTAACTGAGGCAAGTGAGGCCTGCAGGTCTTTGGATGTTGTTCTCGGGTCTTTTATGACCTCCTGGATAAGATTTCGATGCGCTCTTGGAGTAATTTTGGTAGACTGGCCACTCCTGGGAAGGTTCACCACTGTTCAAAGTCTTCTCCATTTGTGGATAATGGCTCTCACCGTGGTCCACTGAAATCACAAAACCTAAGAAATGGCTTTGTAACCCTTTCCAGACTGATACATATCATTTACTTTGTTCCTCATCTGTTTTTGAATTTCTTTAGATCGTGGCATGATGTGTTGCTTTTTGAGATCTTTAAGCCTACTTCACTTTGTCAGAAAGGTTCTATTTAAGTGATTTCTTGATTCAACAGGTCTGGCAGTAATCAGGCCTGGGTGTGGCTAGTGAAATTCACAAAATGTGGTTAGTCAAAGTTCATTCATGATTTTTCAACAGGGGGCAATAACTTTTTCTCATAGGGCCTAGTAGGTTTTGAAATTTGTATGATGATCTGAAGCATTTAAATGTGAAAAATATGCTAAAAAAAAACAAAAAACAGGAATGGGGCAAATTCTTTTTCACAGCACTGTATGGTGGAATGATTTAATTAACTGGGTTCATTTTTTCCACACATGCATGACGGCTTTTTCAAAGGTTTGTTGAGCAATCAAAACAATCTTCAGACCCAACTTCACAACTAAATAAACACTCTGTAATTCAGCTTGATTTGAAGCATTGAAGTAACATAACGTATGTTGTGCTTTTCTTTGAAGAAAAATTGCCAAAAAGGAAGGAATTCTGTGAATGTTGTTGATTTAACAGAGATGGGCTCCCAAAAGTCCTGTGAATATCAGTCTGATAGGTTGAAATAAATCTCATCAATCATCAAAATGATCTGGCAGCGATTTTGACCCGAGGTTTGATACAATAGCAGACTACTGCTGCAATTTATCTGAGGGACGTAAGATCAGACATCTTCAACTGGATCCACAGACTGAAGGCACACTGCCCAACCCCCACTGACTGCCACAGAGCAAAGCATGAGTCCAAATTGCACCTAATTCAACACTGCTCTTCTTCTGGCCATTAACGATACATATTCACAAATGCACAAAATTGATATGAGTTTGACGTACAGACAGAAAAACATTGTGGTATTTGTATTTGTATTTGCAGATAGACTATAGAGACACAACCACGTTGCCTTGAGTTCATAGAGTATGATTAGTAAACTGCAGGACCAACCCAGTCCTACTGCCTCTGCAGGGCCACATGGGGGTCTGGACTCTATCCTTCAAGATGCACTGCAAGTTAGATCCCTGAGAGATGATTGGATTGGAGACTCTTCTAACTCTACAGAGAAAGACCTGAGGGTGCTACGAGGTGTTGATCCTGACTTGAGTTTCAGTTTTCTTAAACTGTATTACCCATTGCCTGTAAAAAATGGTAAACTGTGAACTATTATGTGAATGTCTTCTCATGAACCTAACAATGAACTTGGCACTTTAGTTTTAAATTATATAATTGAACTGCCTAACTGCTGAACACAGGGGGACACTATATTTATTGTATATATCATATCTAGATCCATACACAATATTTTTATTGTGGGCGGCTGTTGCTCAGGGGGAAGAGTGGTCGTCCTCTAACCTGAAGGTCGGCAGTTCGATCCCCAGTCTGACCCATCAGCATCCAGAAGTGTCCTTTAAGTAGCTTTTCTAGTGTTTCAGTGGCAGAACAGTGAGTGGTAAAAGGTAAGGTTGCTGTAAAGATATGTGAGGTGACAACCAAGTAAACTGTTTTTAGGTGAAGTTAAAGCCAATCCGCTATGGTCCTCGGGACGTAAATATCATAATCCAACCATGTTCTCTAGGGTACAGATTCCTGAGAGAACGTCAAGGATTGGTGACCAGGCTGACTGTACACATGACTCATATACTGAATGGGACATGATTCATATGCTTATAAGTTTCCTGTTTCACCACAACTACGGTTATCCAACCAGATTATGTACATCTTGTAGTTTACCCTTTCCTGGGACAGAGGCTATGCAATATTTTTTTTAGCATTTTACCACTAGCTCTTTTGTTCCGCTTAACTTAACTGAGCAACTTTTACAATTGTTTTTTTGCTTTGATTTTGTTGGTTCAGTCTCACAGGTCTTTATTAGCATCCTTAGCAGATGTAGCAGGCAGCTGTATGAAAATTTGTGTGACACACTACCACCCAAAACGCATAATCAAATAGACACAATTAGCAGCTAGCTGGTGTACATAGTGGTGCATTTAACAGCAAAAGAGTTCAATGTTTTCATGGGTGGATAGTGGGGAACCAAAAATTTGGCTAAAACTGTGAATTTTCTCACACAGAAACACCCTGGGATGGGACCTACAGTAAAATCATGAAATGTTGTTAAAACAAAAGGGAAGTAAGTATATAAGGCAGCAAAACACATTACAAGATGCAGTTTTCAGCTTTCGGTTCAGCTCCAATGTCTCCCTCTCTTTTTCTGTAATTTTCGTTTTGACAAAGGAACGAGGCTGCAAGTTGAAAAGTGAATCTAGACATAATTGTGACTTTATTTCCTTATTGTTTATTTGTGGTTACTCTCAGCAAGCAGGCTCAGGGGTGTTCTGCTCCAAATATCAGGCAGGTTTGATGAGGCCAGATCACCACCCCACCCCAGGCAAAGGCTGCGGCACTCAGGAACAGTGGGATGCTGACCTTCTCCCAGCAGGGAGTCGATGAGGCACCACCGATGAGACTATTACAGCCACAGCTCATCTAAGACTCACACTTTATCATTTCCGAATGAAAGCATGCATCTTCCGGTCTTGCGAGGGCAATCAAATCCTCGTTAGAACAAATAAATGTATTCAGAAAGTTAAACTCTGGAGTGCTTTTACTTTGAAACGTGTTAGGAAAGTGTTGTAAATAAGTTTTGTGACATTGGTAGAGAAGACATTGTCGTTCACTGCAGAATAAACAGAAGAGATTATCTGAGTTCTAATGTTTATCTGTTGAATCTATGTATACACTTAAACGCATACACGTCTCGTATATTTACAAATAAAAAAAAATGATTGTGATAAAATTGCAGGAGCAGAAGATGCATGGCTTCATACTCTATTGTACTGATATTTGAGTACACTGGACACATTTTATATATTGCCATTTGTATGGCCATATTCAGGTTAAAAATAATGTTGTTGAACTGAGAAACTAAATACTGTGCAGGGAACATATGCTGTAAATATAAATTGATATTAATGTGAATGTTTTGCATTGAATGGATAAAGCTGCATAACTGTCCTTCTTTGTGAATATTTATGCTTGTACATCGAGCCTTTAACAGAAAGATTTCAGGGTGGTAGATCTCGGCTTATGTTTGGAATTAAAAAGTGATTTTGGACTGGAAAAGGTTGATGACCGCTGTACTACAGAATATATTACCATTAAAATTCATATCGGTTTAAAAAAATTCTAGTAACTCCTGTTACTCCAAGTTTACCCTTCTCACATTTTTTTAAGCTTCTCAGGTAAAAGGAAAGTGACCACCAAACAAGATCCAGTGACCCTGGACTTGGGAGATTGGCTTTATATACACCCATTGGATGCTCTGGTGGACTGGAAACTTTGAACCAGTTGGAGGACTGGGATTCATGAGATTCCTCAGAAATCCCTGTGGTCAGTACCATTCTCGGCGACTTCTGTTGACTGATCTTACAGAGTGCTGATGGCTATTCTGTGCAAGTAATGGTTGTTAATCCATGGAATTGCCACAAAAAAATTGAGCAGCATGAGAAGCATCCTTAAGTAGTAGAGCGATGAAGAGGTTTCAGGCGAATTCTTCATGTAAAAGATTGATTTACAAGTGCATCTAACAACAATATTGACATGTCCATTTGTACATTCAAACAGGCACTGATCTCTGATTACATTTACATGGACACCAATATTCCTCTATATAAACTTGATTAAGCCAATAATGTTCATAACACACTGCCATGAAACAGCATTTTCTGATTACCTTTCTCTGAAAATAGTCATAATTAGATAAATGTTTTTTATAAATAGTTTGTATTTATATAGCATTTTTCTAGTATTGATGGCCATTCAAAGCGCTTTACAGTACATTTTGCTATTCACCCATTCATAAAGGTGCATGTCGTTGCAGCAATTTTTTCTATGAGGGGCAATTCGTGCCCAAGGACACTTCAGCATGCAGATGGGGAAGACTGGGATCGAACTGCTGACCTTCTGGGTGGAGGACAACCGCTCTACCCCTCAGCCACAGCCGCAGCGGAATAAGCAGTAATAATAATTTTGCAAAAATGAAAAACAAAACTAACGGTCAATAGTAGCATAGTACATTAAACCATTATGTTTTTAGACTGGCTGGAAAAACGTCGGGCATAATGCGGTGGTTGACGTTATGATGGGAGTCATATTCAGACCTTGCTTTGTAATGTGTACACTGGGATATTCCATATATCTATATGTCACTCCACATAGTAAGTCAATTTGTATCCAGCTGAAGCAGACACTACAACAAGAAAGAACATTTACATCAGCTATCAGCATTTGTTAAGTCTGCTCCATTGATATGTTTACGGAAATGGGATATATTGTTCTGGTTACTTAAGTCAATCTTTCAGGCAATCAATAATCACTCTCAAAAGTCTTAGGTTTTCAGTTGAGCTGTTTCCTCAAAATCGTGCCAGTTCTCAGCAGCCTCTGCAGT
The DNA here is from genome assembly GCA_016801935.1 of Platichthys stellatus. Lineage (NCBI taxonomy): Eukaryota > Metazoa > Chordata > Actinopteri > Pleuronectiformes > Pleuronectidae > Platichthys > Platichthys stellatus. The sequence goes on from CM028879.1 coordinate 20,047,176, forward strand.
ATCAGTTAATCAGTTTTTTCATCAACGTAAACCTCTTTGCTGTAAATATTGCCTCTGAACCTGTTTTTGTTGCTGCTGCACTCTCTACCCACACATGCAAATCTTAACTGAAAGGCATTTGGAGGAGCAACGGTAATCACAGGCTGAAACAGAAGTCGACGAGAGAGGCATATTAAAAAATGATAGTGATATAGTGTGTGACCATGTAAGAATATGCACAGCTGTTTCCTTTAACGTCACAGTGTGTGCTGCGGCCCTGTCTGCGGCTCACACACTCCCACTTCCTCCCATTCTGTGTTGTTCACACACAGTACTCTCAATTACGCAGCACTTGATCACCAAGGCTTTGCATATGACACCCTCTCATCGCCTTGGCACTCGTTTTCCATCATGCTTACACACAGGCACTACTTAATCATTGCATACCACACACATACACACTCTTATCAGCCTCTTATCATTGAGAGTGGTGTTCTGTGGGTCGGAGTTGTGATATCTGTCTCATTAAAGCAACCACTAATTACTGAGGCCCGAGAGAAAACATAGGAAACAACGAAGAGAGTCTGAACGTGAATTCTATTGAGACTCAGATGATGTTTTCCGATCTGGGTGGTAACTGGTGAAGAGGGTCCCATTACGAACAAACACACACAAACACACACACACACACACACGTTATTATTCCCTGAGAAATAAATGAAAATGTTAAAATACAAACTTTCCCCAAAAAAATCGATATAAAATTCCTTGATTTGCCTTTATGGCCAGATTTAATAGGTTCCTCTGCTGTTCAGGTTCTATCATTGCAATAACATTCATTCCGTAGTTTTTGCGTAATTTCCTGCTGAAAAAATAAAAAGAGGAATATGGGCATGTTGTCAGCAGAGGTGACACAGAAACAGGGTATAAATGAATTACAAAAGATGACTGTATATACATATACGGACAGTATATGTGTATTTCAGATTTCAAAGCTGTCCACATGGTTTCCTTTCATTTATGTCCCATTTCTCTGTGCCTAGATGGCCGTATGCGAGCTGATCTTTACACTATGCAGGTATACACAGACATATTTATTAAGACACAAGTAGTATGCTATTACAGCCTTACACTCTCTCTCTCGCTCACACACACACATATTATGTTTACTAACACTCTCAGGTCCTAACATACATTCTAAAATGCACAACACTAGACGTCTTTAGAATGAAATACAAAGGAACACACATACACAAAGAAACCTAATCTGCACTCACAGATATGCATTCACATTGTTATGCTCTATTATATTTCCCTGCACAAAGGTGGCATATTATTAAGAAACCTTTATGAGACACACACACACACACACACACACACACACACACACACACACACACACACACACACACACACACACACACACACACACACACACACACACACACACACACACACACACACTACAGAAGCGTCTGCTAATTATGAATAATAAAGCAGAGCTTTAAATAATTGCCACGGTGGTCCTTTGGATCCTCTCCAGCAGCTAAGTGGGTCACACTTGATGGAGCGTTTCCTTCCGATCTGTCCAGCACTCAAACCCTTGATAAAAGCGAGGAGGTCTGGGCATTCAGTGGCATCCTGCGAATTTTATCCAATATACACAGGGAGAATTTTTGGCACAAAGCAAAAGGTCTCTAAGCTTGGGAATTCTCTGTGTGACATTTCTTATTATGAGGGGGAAATAAATCAGATTCCCTAACATTGGAGGGCACACATCATATTGGGAAGACGGTCACGCTGTCACTCCAATGTGGTTTCTGGGAATACATGTGTGGCCCATAGTAACTGGCGAGGTAATGGTACTGGGAGTTCAGTGACTTCTTGGAAATCTTATGCCGTGCCCCGCAGTATGCTGTCGATCCTGCTCCATAATATTCATTAACATTATATGAAAAACCCTCAATTACATCATGAGAATCTGGGAATTCTGCAATGTGATGTGCAGTCTTAAATGTGTGCCCTATTTCTGAGCCCTAAAGCCTGAATTGCATGATCATTACATTAAAGTTCACGATACATTTCCATAAATTTTATGTTTGGAATCATGAATTATCCTGTTTCTGACAAAAGCTCCTGAGTCCCAATAGGTTTTTTCAACCCACAAGACATCAGTTTGTATGGAGTTAAATAAATATTCTCCAACGTATTCCCTGTGCTGATGGTGGAATTTATTTATAGAATTACACGTAAGCCTTTAATTCTTGGCTTTTGAGGTATGCCATTACTCTGTAGTCACATGGTGTAATGTGTCACCATATGCATGGGGATTTACTGGCGTTGAAGTTCCAAATCCCCTCCCAAGACAAGTACAGGATTCTGTTAAAACATACTGTACTATTCCATATATAGCCATCTCTCTAGATGATGGCAAATTATGTGTGCATGTTCCCAGCTGTTCAGATTGCATAAATCCTCAAATTATAAATAAAATATTCTAAAAAGTGATTTCATGTTCCTCAGGGGTTACGATAGTTATACAAATATTTTTTTTATATTGAAATTTCATTCTGAACATGATGGTTTATAATGATATAGAATTTTCTTTCTCCTTGAATTCAAATTTGATCAAATGTGAGAGGCCACTCAAAGGTATTCATTGTTCTAGGGGCATTCTGCGGATTTTACACATGAATAAGAATGAGTCACTTTACTTGTCATGAAAAGTATTACTCACTACTGTGAAAACTTTGTAATGGAACTGTGGAACCCAAGACTTTAAAAAAAATCAACAATATCCATTCAGGATAAATTCAGGAGGGGTTTTCACAGGAGGCAACCAGGCAAAGAGGGTCGTATAAAAGATACTTTCACGTTGCATTAGCTGAATTATAGGATGTAATGATTACTTTTGAGGCAGCTGTTGATATCCCAATGAAGAGACTAGCTGGGCACTATGCGTAATTTTTTCAATTTTTATTTGATTTTATTCATCAATTCATTGTAAACTTAAGAATTCATATATATGGGGGAGAGGGACACTAAACTAATAGGAGCTGTGGTGATTATGTCAGACAGTAACCAATCATTCATTCCTATATCAGTCTAGTCCATGTATCAAGGATATTTGGTAGACAGATAAATGAGGTATGCAAAGGACGGAAGCAGAAGGACAAAATGATGAAGATAAAAGGAACGAGATAACACTGTGGTACTTTGAATGGAGACATTGAATCATGAAAGACCTCAGAGTGACTGGAAGACAAGAGGGTTAGTGTCCAAGTCTTGATTAGAGCTGTGGTCTCTGTTCTAGTCACCTGCCACTGACAGCCAGAAAGGTCGGGAAGCCATGGGGAGGCTTAGCCGCTAATGTCAGCCATTCACCTGGGAAATGAAGGTGTGCGTGTTTCTCTGCACGTGCAATGATATAAGTGTGCGTGGGGGTGTGTTTGAGCTATCTCCTATGTTCCTGAATTGGCAGTGCACTCTGTTGGCAATAATAAGGAAGATAATAATACACTGACAGGGATGGGGAAAAAAGGTATTCATATGTTCTGAGAGCTGTCAAAAGCTGTCGGAGGTGTCATTGGGTTAAAGAGTGTGTGGGTGTGCAAAAAAGAGTGTAAAGAAGAAGACTCTGCTCGGCCATTGTGAGAACTGGTCTATATCCAGGTGCTCTGTCCATTGGTATCAGTGGTGACATTGTCTCAAGTGTGATTGCTCATAAGTGTGGAAAGATCCATATTCACTCTCTCCACGGGTTGTCATATGTCATGCAATGATGTTAGCTCTCAATGGGACCAGCGCAATGTGAGATGTGGCTCAAAGAAGTCCTTTTATTCGCATTCTCACTGACATTTAGAAAGGCTCACATACAGGTTCATATTTTTTGGATGATATTGAATGAGAGAGAATAAGGGGGTGGAGTTTTAGAGTGCTGTCTGAATATATAAGGTTTTTTCTATATATTGTACTGTGTTGTTGACAAAGAGAGTGTTACATAGCGTTGGCCTTCAAAATTATGTTTATTTTCTTCAATTCATCAAATTCCTTTCACCTGCTTGGGAAGTAAATGTCAGTTGTTCAGTTTTCTGGATTTAGCTCCTATTCTCAAATATTTTCTAATATTTCTTGAGGACAGACACTGAACGTCCAACTCTCTCAGTAAGTGTCAGACAACTGTCAAAGACACTAATAAGCTCAGGTCCCATACACAGTCTGGTCTGCTGTGTCATGATGCCTTTATTAGAATTAAGTGGATTCGTGTTTTTTCCCAGATCAAAAGAAAGAGAGTACAAAAAGTTGATAACCAATGGTCATTCATTATATCTCACCATTAAAGAAACCATTGTCTTTGAGATAACATAACAGTGTGTGTGGTGTCCTGTCGTTCTAGTTTGTTAATTTCAGTCTGTGTGTTTTCTATTTCCTGTTTTATTTTGTAGCCTTGCTCTCACTGTCTTGTTTCAGCTTCTCGGTGTCTCACTTCCTGTCGTTAATTGTCATCTCCAATCCTCATGTGTTTCACCTGTGTGTAATTGCCCCTGCCTTCCTTCTGTGTATTTAAGCCTCTGTTTCCCTTTGTCTGGTGTCGGGTTGTACTCGTTGTTTTCTCCAAACGACGTGAGAGATGGTTTGTCTGATCCTGCTGTTTCGACCAGCTTCTCCTGCTTCCTCGTTCCTTGTTCTCCGTGCGCCTTGTCGCCAGTGTTACTTTTGTTAGTGTTCTTGTTTTGTTTTTGTCTTGTTAAAGACGTTTTTGTATATTAAATCCCCTTTTTGTTATAACCTCTGCATCCTGGGTCCATCTCCTCCCTCAAACCGTAACAGCGTGTATAGTATGAGTTTATATAAATCATTGTCATTCCTGTATACATTTACTATGTATTTGTAGGTGTGAATCCACCAAATAAATCTTCTTAAGTACATGAGTGAGTAACAAGTAAAGTCACTTGTTGACCTAATTAGCATCAAATAAACCAATAGATTATTCGTGAAGATAAAAACATGAAGCTCCTTCATCTTTACCTGGCAAAATCGAGTTTAGACTGATCACACACAGGGATGATCATTATAATTTTGGCCAACAGTGGGCTTAAAGGCTGCATAACAGATGCCAACAGTTTTAAGGACTATATTTACAGGTATTAAAGGGGCTGGTCTCCAGACATTGTTCTGCAGACTTATTAGCAATTAAAATACACATCAAGACAATTAGAGAACATCAAAAAGTGCTTTGCTCTTTGGGGTTGTTCATAATAACAACAGGGTCCATTCTTAATGTTTTTCTGAGACTAGAGTGGGACTCAGGGTTGCAGAATTGATTTGGAGCTCTGGCAGTTGTGTGGTTGTATAATCCTGCCAACATACTGGACTATGGATGGTCAGTAAGATGAAAACAAGGCTGCAAATGCCTCAGAGATCCCTGCATGACCTCGAGCTAAAAATCTGTCTGTCTGACATATTTTTCTATAGTCGATTCTGTGTCAAAGGCAGCTACTGGTGTGTATAAATCTGTGCAGGAAACATGCTCTTCCTCAGTATTCTAGGTAAGCAGAGTTGTGAGTGTTAAACAAGAGCCTGAGTTTTAAATTCCTACATACACTGAGTTCTGCTTTACATATTGCAGCAGACTGTAAAAAAAACTAAAAAACAAAACAATATTCATTTGGAACTTTGTGTTGCGTTATAATAAACCGTACTGTAAATGAACATTAAAAGTAAATCTATTTGGGTTTTGAGTTTTCTTGTCTCGGGTCAGAGCTCAAATCACGACAAACTATTTAGCTCATTTTGACATTGCCTGTGGTAGGTTTTCATGATGTGTATGAAAAAAAACAGCTTACATGTCTATTCACCCTTTACAACCCAGGAACCAGCATCAGGCCTTTGTTTATTATAAGAAACACAACTAACATTTGAGTAACTGTTCATGAGTCTGCTCCCCCTTAACCAAAAGACACTCACAATCCTGTTACTGCTCAGTAAAGTGAAGTTTAATATTTGAGATAATTTTAATGTCACCTGTCGGATGTTGCTTTTTCTTTGATTCTAAAATGTCAACTTTTTAGACACAAAGTAAAAAGCTACAGTTTCAGGTTGGCCTTTTCAGATATATCCTGTGGCGACTTTCAGAGGCATCAAGCCCCGGGTTATCTTTCAGGCAAATTAAAAAACACCCAAAACTCAAGTTTTTCACAAACAATGGAGTTTACATCCTTTAGTTCAATGGCCACCAACCTGTCGTGCAGTCTTCATTATTGATCTCCGAAACTCTCTGGACTCACTGGCTGCACTTGTGCCGCAGATCAACTGTGTGTCGGTTCTCTCTTGTCTGCTGAGCTACTGGTTTATCTACTGCATTGCCTTAAAAACAAGTTGGTTTATGTACTAAACTAAACACCAGGACACCGCGGTATGAAGACGCGCCTCATCCAGTCTGTGGATAAAAATCATAGCCGCACTAGAACAAATGAATGGATTTACAAAGTGAAACATTGGGGTCCTTTTACTTTGAAACGGGTTGGGAAGTGTTGTTAATAGACAGATAAATATTCTCTTTCATTGCAGAATAAACTAGGAAATTAATCTTGTTAAAATAACATGTTAAAATGTTAAAACCACTTTCTGTATACGTTTCAAAATAAAAGCACTCCAGGTTTTCTGTTGACAGAATCCATTATTTTGTTTTAAAGGGTTTTTATTTTGAAATACTTGCAGTAGCGGAAAATGCACAGATTCATACTGTATAGTACTATTTAAGTGCAAGGGACTACTTTCTTACAAGGAAAAGGTCATTTATGGCCATGTTCAACGTAAAACCTATGTTAAAACATTGTGCTGCAGTAGCAGCTCCTCTTCAGAACATGTTGAACTGAAGCTAATTATTGTGCACTGAATAGATGCTGTAAATATGAATTGATATTAATGTGAATATTGTGCATTGAATAGATAAAGTTGCACAACCGCCTTTCTTTGTGTATATTTATGCTCGTACATTCAGTCTTTTATAAATATGACCCTTCTAAGAGGGTTTCTTAGAATATATCAGGGAGGAAGATCTCGGCTAATGTTTGGTTTTAAAAAAGGGATCTTGCGCTAAAAAATGTCTATCTCTTCTAACTCATGTTAGACTCAGACACTGTTCAGTCTTTATCTGCAGCTCAGGATATGGCCAGACAATCAAGACCTTACCTTTCTGCTTCTATCCGACTCCTGTTTGACAGGCTGTGTTCACGTCACATAGGAAAACATTTGAATTTAACTTGAAAAGCCCTCTGCAGGTTTTAGATATCCACAACAGATATTTTCTGATGAATTGCTTACTCTCATGGGAATAGATATGTAATAGATGTATCTAGCTGGAGTCCTTATGTCACAATGTCACAAAGATGATGATTGGAAGCAGGTTGACAGATCAGGAGGTGGGAAGGCTTCAGAATTCCAGAAGGAGATAAAAACAGTAAATTCTTTGGATGTGTAAACCTACTTGACAATAAACCCCCATTCTGATTGAGAAATTCACACAGTGGCTCAGCCGTAGGCAGCAGACACGCTCCTTGTGTGAACAACCTGTGAGACGCAGAAGATCGGTGACATAGCCATCACATGCTGTACACGCAGTCCGTGTGGTCCAGGCGTTATATCACAGGGTTTTAAGTAGACATCACTCTGCATTAAAACAGCAGGGCGAGAGAGTGCGTCAGGTTTCTCGTTAAGCCTGTGATGGTCTTGGGCTCCAAAAAACAGAACTGTGCTTTGTTTTGGTGAGAGGACTACTCAATTCTCAACTGATGATTATAACACACCATATGAACTAACAGAGTCCTATTGGTTTTGAGACCTGGACCTGATGAATCAAAATGTGTGTATACTAAAAGTCATTCTTGGACTATTTTACAAAGTGTTGTTGTAAAAAAATATAAGCTTACAGCACTAGCACTGTTCCAGAAACACAGCAGACCTGTGAAACCTAGAACTCAGAAGCTCCAGTTTCACTATTGAAATATCAGTTGTGAAATACTGTGCAATCACTGATGTGGACTGGTCACCAAGTAAATGCATTCATAAGATTTAAAGAAATAGATGTCTACAGAATTTAAACAAGCTTTAATGCATCTGAACTTGTATTCAGATGAAGTATTCAACCACTGATTATAAATGTAGCATTTCAACCCACAATACCTCGACAAAGCCCAGCAGATAATGCGGCTTCCATCCCTCTCTGCCCCCCCGCCCCCCACATATACACACACAAACTGTAATGACTGCACTTGAGGAGGCTACAGGTGCAAACCACTTAGTGAGTGTTGACTTTCCTGTAGTAGATAATATTTTATTTGTACACACTGGATCATCTCATAAAGTAGCACCATATCGATAATTTTACTGTGATCATCAAAAGGTATAGCACGCAACCAGGAAACTGGGCCAAACTGGCTTTTCGCATATTATGAGCTTGACCGTCTCTTCATTAGGGAAAACACAAATTAATGGGAAGAATAAAAGAGCAAAACAAAAGCAGAAGAGCGACCCACTTCTGGAAGAGCCTCTGCTGTGATCGCAGGTGTGAAAGCACAGGGAGGGATGAGAGAGAGAGAGAGAGAGAGATAATTAGTGAGGGAGAGGATAAGTGTTTGTGCGATGATAAAGCACGGCGACAGAGGCAGCGAAGTTTGTGTTTGGCTGTGCAGAAAGATGGAGTGAGGGAAAGAAAGAGAGGCTGTGCATGCCCCCTCCTCTTTCTTGTGTTGTGCAAGTAGAGGCAGTCAGGGTTGTATCAGGTGTTGCAATTCTTTCTGCATCATTTCTCCCTCTGGTCATCGTTTCATTCCCACTCAACCTGCTCTGATCAAAGACACAGTTAATTTGTGCCTTTGGAACATGAAGTCACACCTCCACCACACCACACAGAATATAGAGTTGGAAGTTGGGAAATGTTTAAGTACCACAATGGTCAAAAGGTTCTCTTTTTTTAATTCTAAAGGGAATACAACATTTACTGCACTTCTATGTCTTTTTTATTCTAAAGAGACTAAAACATTTAGTTTTAATTTTGCTCATCATTTCCGACAGATTTTGAACACTGGGAAATTACCATATGTACACATACTGACATTGCAGAGGGTACAAAGGAGAAATCCAAAAGCCTTCATGGGAGTTGAAAGAGAATTGGAAGGGAGGCAAAGATACAGTCTGAGGTGAATTTGAGTGAAACATTGCACCACTTCCCGTAGTCATAACTCACATACAGTCATCGATTGCACATTGATATCATTCAGTTTGACTTATACTTCCTGTGAACTGCAAATCAATTCTCATAAAGACACAAAAGATGCTTCAGTATCTGAGATCATCCCATTTTATCTCCCAGTATTGAAGTAACCCAGTGATAGCTGTTTGTACATCCATGGATACATAGCAAAACAATTATTGCTACTAGCTAATTTGGCATGCTAATAATGGTGCCAGTTCAGCAGATTGTTAACAAAAACAGGAGGTAAAAGAGTGTACAAGTACCCACCAGTAGTGAACATTACAGCCCAACAGCTGTGTCTGTAATTATTATTAGGGTGCTTGTTGATATATCATATTTCCTCTTGATGGGATAAAATGAATGACCAGATCAGTGTGGTGCTTTAGCACAGATTGTATGTTAGGGCTACAGGACATATATCGAAAAAATGTATCGTCATCACGGTCTCAACATGCGTATCGCAAAAGACTGTGTGAACTGCGATAAATGCTGTTCCATGTGGTCTAGTGGCAGAAACTTGGACTATGGGCAGAAAAGGTCTCTGGTTCGTCTCTGGTTCAACTCCACGGAGAGACAACAAAAGACGAACCTGGATTGATCTGTCCAAAAATCCAAGAGTCTCCCTACCCTGTCT
>CM028879.1:20061995-20073118 GCA_016801935.1 Platichthys stellatus
ATTTCTTTTTATTGGTGTACACCGTGCACGGTGAACTAATCAAATAATCTCGAAAACGCTCAGTAACAGCCTACCTCAATTCTAGAAATTCTAATTTAGCTGAATGAAGATGGTAATTCTTCTCAGTTTTGGTCAGTGTGCGGGACGCATTCGCTATACCGCTGTGGATAACACAATGTGTGAGATCAGAAATCGCTGCACCCTCGCTTCCTCCTCATCCTTCCATTCGCATGCACACATCGTGCAGAACCCCGCACCGGTGTCACGGCAGTATTTATCCATTTAGAGCATCGGACCGATTCCCTCACATCAGTGGATCCTTGCCTCCACGCTGGGATATTATTTGGAAAGTTTGATCACCTGTGCACCCTTTGCGCTCTGTGCGCCTGATGGCACAGTCACGTTCACTGCAGTTATTTGATGATACACGCACAGTGTGTTAAAAACTATTACTGACTCAGCTCCGTAACTCGGCTGTTAATCAAATCTGAACGTAATTTGCTTTAAGTTGTTTTATATATTTTTAAAAAGGCTCGGGTGGAGCAGATATGTCGCGCCAGCAAAACTAAGATGTTGGTTTTAATGTAAATGATGAATTGGATCAATAATCTGCTTCAGTTCACCACCTCACGTCTGCATCGCCACTTTCCAGTCTCCAAAACGTTCGGGGCCCGTTTTGTGCGTATGAACGGTTATAAATGAGACCCCCTTGTCAGAAGGTTTGGCTGTCCACCCATGACCTCCCACTCCGGGTGGAGTCCAGGAAATTGGCTCCGCGATTTGTGGGACCCATTCCCATCGCCCAGGTCATTAACCCTGCTGCAGTCAGTCTCCACCTTCCCCGGTGCATGAGGAGGCACATTGACGGGAGCCCTGCTCACAGCATGAATCATCTCCTTAGGTCCCGACTGCGGGGAAGATGCTTCCAGTATCTGGTGGACTGGGAGGGCTATTGACCTGAGGAGCGCTCCTGGGAGCTGTTTGATTGCTCAATTACAAAATTACAACTCAATCAAACCTATTTGTTAGACTTTGTACTCTAACCTAAGGAAAAAATTGGCAAGACCTCTTTAAAAAAATGTGTTCTTAATCGTGTGTTTACTTCACAGTTTGCTCTGTTGTAGTTTTCTCTTTCGTCCCCATGCATCATATAAACAAAACATGGAGTAGTCATAAACACATTGCTTCTCTGTGATCCTGGTAGAATGACCAGTTACCTTTTTCAGGCTTTTGCATGTTCCATAATAATTAAATCTCCACTTGCACTGTATGTGCTGCCTCTAGGAAACAGCAGTGTGAACACAGTTTTGATAAAATCTTTTATTTTCTCCAATCTGCTCACCTATTATATGTTAAGAGATGGTCAGACACATGATTCAAAGCATTTTAGTTTATCGGATGCACAATATTTTCTACTAAATGCCCAAAATTGTCTCCTCTTCTTGTGGATAAACCTTTTTTTTTTATTTTGGCAACAAGTGTCACTAGCCTCTAGACCACAGGTGGGGATTGAAGTGATAGTTGATGATTGGATTGAGTTTGGCTTTGTAACTCACTTCTTTTTGAGTGGCTGGTCAATTCTCATCAATACCGACGATGAAGAAATTAACCTAAGCCTTAAGGACAGCAAACATAGGATACAGATGTATTCTAACTCGGTACCATTGATTAAGATGCATTTATTAGTCCCAAACACATGCACAGACATGCAAAGGCACACTCATGCAGGTAGGGACATTTAACCTCTGCTTTTGACCCATCTGGTGCAGGACACACAGAGCAGTGAGCTAAACTAAACAAGCTTTTGTGATGATCTGGGATATGTCAAGGCTATGTTTAATTAACCACAAGCACACCCCAGGAAATGCTGAATAATTAATCGCAAGGTAATGGAGCGCATGGACAAATTAGTGAGCCCAAAGAGAGGAGACCACGGGTGGTGAGCGAATCTCAGCCTCTTAAGTCTCCATCAGGTCCCCGAGGGGCCCTTGTAGAAAAGGACAAATTGACATGAAAAGACAAGGATGCAAAAGGATATCGCATAAAACTGAAACAAAGGAAAATGTCATCCTGTTTATCGTAGGGTGGAGAGGTGGGTTTGCACTAGAAACAGTGTGGCTTCCTTCAAAAGCTGAACTGGTGAATCAAACAGGCCAATCTAACAGCTAATGTCCACTTACGCCAGACTCAGAGTTACAGTTAAGTGAAAGGTTAAATTGTCTTCCAGCCCCCAGTATATATTTATGTTATGCAGCCAGAAGAAATCGCAGCATGAGAAAAGAGAGACAAGTTTGTCATTCTGAAAGTTATTAATTACGTAGTTTGCTCAGCAGAGTGGACTGACTATTCTCAATTTACATATTTTATAGAAAAATTTACAAAAATTTACATCTTCAATCTATCAAGTCCCCCCGTTTGTATAATTTCTCTCAGTCAATGGCTGTGTGAGGCTGTGTTTCTAAAGCCACAGCTGTGATTTGCGCTTAATGCAATTCTGACTGGATGATGCTGCTTCATAAAAAGTCAAGTGGTCCCCAAAGTTATTACAACTTCACCTGATGAGGAAATTAATGCCTGAACCAAATGCCAATGCCTTCAGGATTCATGATTTAATAACCTAATTGTCATTATGCACAATGTAATTACTAAAGTGTTATCCTCAAATCAGATTGTGGCTGTTGTATAGAGTTACATATTCCAGACATATTAAATATGCACATTTTAAATGGATAAAAAGCAAGTATATGATAAAATAAATATTAGCAAAGAGGTAAAAAATGAAGTTCTTCAATAAAATATATGTTTATGTAAGTGGAGGTTAAGAGGCTGCAAATAAAATACAATAGAAATAAAATTACATAGATGAGTAAGTATGATAAATAACAAATGTTTTTTCTGTAGAGCTTACCAAAGTGCCAACATTTACAAAAACTTAATTTGCTCAGCCTCTGAAGCAGACAGAGCAATAAATGAAAATTTAAAAACATTTGACAGGCTAAAAATTTTGCTTTCATTGTAGATCTTCATTAAAAGTAAAAAAAAAAAGAAAACTTGCTCACTACTTTTTTCACAACATTTTTGCAGGGTAGCTCCAATAGAGGAAAAAGTCACTTCCTGTCAGTATTTCAGCAAATCACAATGTATTTCATCAATCACGGGTCTGTGACATGTCGTGTCATGCAAATGTTGCATTTAGTCTTAATGGGTTGGTATATGACCCATTTTTCATCACCATCCCTTTTACACAATCCGCTTCAGTGTAATTCTACAAGAACAAAGTCTGAGAATAACAATAGCCATTCAATTTCGTCCTCTTGGAAACTGACTTCATTGTAAGCCCCTGCAGCAGAGTTGACAGTAACTAGCAACTCATATCAACATTGACAGCCATGAGGACAGTCTGCTCTCTGTTGTTTAAGACTTCTTGCCACCATGTTATACTCCGATGAACTGGACAGTGTAAAGGTCCCTGACACCAATCGCTAGATGGCAGAATTGCTAGTCATGGGGATGTAGTTAATAATTCAATAGAGCATTTGTTGTATAACTACTGTGATATTGTTTTTGGACATGCATTTGGCAAATATCATGAGAATTTACACAGAGACACATTTGCACAGCTTGGTGCAGTGGATCATGGCACCCTGATGATACATATCTTTCCATTAGCCCAATAACTAATTTGAAATGTCCTGTATGGTAAAAGTCCACAAATGTCCTTCAGCTGAACTCTGAAAGGACAGAGTTCCTTTGGCCCAGAAAGCCTGCTCCCACGGACTCATATTTATCTTGGTGCCATTCTCTGTGTATTCATTGATTCTGGCCTAAGCTCTGATTATATCAGCAAAACATATCAGCCAGCATATCTCCAAGCTACGATCAATTCTGTGTTTTAAAGATTCAGAAATCAATTTACATGCCTTTGTCTTCTAACGCCCTGCATCACTGCAGCAGTCACCAGCCAGTAGAAAATGCAGCTGTGAGACTTTTAGCTAAAACCAGAAAGAGATGTGACATTACTCCATACTTTTTGCGTCACTGCACTGCTTAGCAGCTTTTCTTGGGGATAGATTTTAAGATCTTATCGATAACTCGTAAGGCTTGTGACAGACGGGCTCTGGATTATGTTGCTGCCACTCTGCGCTCAGCCCGAGATCCTCAGACACAAACATGCTGGCGATCCCTTATCCTTTGGACGAAACACAAAATGGGATCATGCCTTTGCTGGTGGGGAACCTATGAGCTCAGAAATATCAAATCACTATCTTCTTTTACATCCCTTCTTTCTCTGTTATGTTCTCAATGCCATGCTTTTAAAATCTCTCATGTTCTGTAAAGGTGCCACACAAATAAACTATGTATCATTATGAAAATGTCTATGCATTCTAACTGAACAGTGTGCAATTCTACACATAAACAATGATGAGTTTGAGGCCAGCCTGCCTCAGCAGCAAATGTGTGCTATGAGAGCTGTCAGCTTCTATTCTCCCAGCCCTTTTTTGATGTCAAACCATTAATTAGTTGTTGCTTGAGGGTCAATGTACTGTGATGACAATGTCAATATCCTGAACCCGAGTAGAGGATTCAGAGGGGAGCTGCGACATGTCTCAGTGTTGGGATGAGTCTGTGTGTGTTGGATAAGGTGGGCAGGGGTATGTCATTTGTGGCCATTAATTACCTGCAAGACATGAGCACCCTGATAGTAAGTCCAATATCCTGGAAGTGTGGGACAGAAACAAAATGTGACTGCAAAAACTATCAACTTTTTAGTATATAAAGTGTAATGGTATAAGATCCTCGCTGATTTCAGGTTCATAATTCTATCCAGACATTTAAAAGATTCTACATCGAGGGAGGGCCCCGTCTTTAATTATACTCATCAATATTATGGTATAAAGTGGAACTACATGGCTGATGGGAACTCTAAGTGATGATTACTCACCAGTTAATCTTTATTGTGTCCTTCAGAACAGTCTCAGTGGCCCTTGGTATTTCCCCTAAGATTGGTAGAATGGTGATCACTGTCACCGTCAATGTAGCTGATGTCAGAAATGCACTAAACGCCAGATCATTTTAGGGGCTGTATATGAAAACCCTACTGTTATATCTCTAAACAAGTCTTGAAAAATATATATTAATGGCTGCATCTTTTAAGGCTCTAGAGGACAACTGCTGCCATTATAGGACTACAAATACTGTGTCTACAGCATGAAATGGCTGATATTAGACGATGTGTTGAACTCACCTCTTTGAAATGTCAGTTAGCTAAATCAGTTAATGTAGTGGGGATGTATAATTCATTTTGCTATAAAATTGCATTTAGTCAAGTATTTTGTATTCATATTTCCAGCTATAAATGGATGGACACACAGAGCAGTAAATTTTTTTTTATTTCTAACCAATCACTTGAGTCAACACAAGAGAAGTTGCAGTGACAGAAGAAGTGCCTCATCAGCAGTTATTGGAGTTTTTTTTGTCTTAGAGACATTAACAGTGGGTCACAGTGTTCTGATGAAGAGCCCTTAACAGTGGGTCACAGTGTTCTGATGAAGAGCCCAAATGTTTTGGGAGTCGGTTAGAGAAAGGGAGCAGATTCTTGTTTTTCTTCACAAAGCATTTTTATTCATCAGTCACAGAGTGGACAGGAGATGGGATTATATATGTTGGTCTTTTTTGGGGGTTTAACATCCTAATTATGTACTTTTTAATTGATTCATACTTTTACATCATCAAAGGAAAAATCATTATTTCTTTACTGGTCTCATATAAAGACATTCATCAAACTAAGGTCATACAGGCAGAAAATGCAAGACATACTTATGCATGCATGTGACTGTGTTCATTCCTTCCTCGTTGTGTGTGTATTTTGCGCGCGTGTGTGTCAGTGTAAATGCCAAGGCGTCCTGATTCTGCAGCGTCATCACCTCCCTGCACAGCAGAGCTCGTTTATAAAAGAACCAACCAGCCCAGATTCACCAGCTCGCTGTGTGTGTGTGTGTTTGTGTGTGTTTACCCATGCCTGCACATGTGAGTCCTGCCATCCCAGATTCATAGCATATCCTCTCATTTATCATGAAGGAAAAACACAGAGAAATCAGCAGAGAGAGAGAGACATATTGGGTACTGTAGTCTCTCTGGTCTGAGCAGCAGGACCATGCATTAGATAAAGTGTGCTCCCAGTTTGGTCATTGTCATTAATTCTTTGTTGTTGTGGAGGCAGGGAGTTCATCTGGTGCTGAATCCAACCACGAGATACAAACCGATTCCCACAATTCTAATTTTTTAACTCACATAAGAGGTAAAGATACAAAGCTCTTTACTGATTTCTACATTGAATATTTTTGCATCAGCTCTCATGTCTAAATTGTTGTTACATATGACGGTTAAACAAATAACTCTTTCCTCTCCCCTTTTACATCCACCTCTCCTCACCCGAGAGTCCCCAATGCCTGCTAGTGATAGGAACTGTTGGATTCGCAAGGTCTCCTGGTCACTTTCAGACCCTTACATTCTCCAGAGGTACTGTAAAAAGAAGACAAATACCTCAGGATGTAAAAGAGGAGCCATACACGTAGAAGACGACAATGTCAAGAGAGATTTTGTTGATAAGGTAAAATGCCGGTGTCGATGTGCTTTAAACAAAAAACAGATCTCTGCAGCAGTATTAACACGTTAACTCCCACTTTTGCCTGCCACACCACCCATCACCTGAATGCCCCAGAGATTTACATGGTTGTTGTGAGTGGAGAATCTCCTGCTGTATTGTTTGTGTTAGAGGCCAACTCCGGAGAACGACTGGGCTTTTGGGTCTTAACTTTCTTCCTATTAGAGTTACAATTGTATTGTAGTGCAGTGATTCTCAAACAGGTGGGGCGTGCGACCGGGAGGTTTTCATATGTTGACAGACACACACAGCGAGATCAGAGCTCGTTCATGTGAAGCAGCTGGTCAAGGACAAACAAGATACAGTGTTCAAAAACCAAGTTGAAGAGAAAGAACGATGAAGCCTACCTTGTTCTTGGGTTCACAGTGATACGGTAGGACATGAGGAGAGACCATTGTGTATTCTGTCTGAAAACTCTAGAAGTCACTTAGAAACATTACACCCCAGTCACATGCACATGTTCTTTTTGGTAGAGCTTTATCATCTTTGTAATGATTATAATTGAATTTCTTTACTCTAGCTTTGAAAAAGTAAAGACTGATGGAGGAATTTAGTGATAGATGTCACCAAAAGTACTTCAATTAAGTTGAAATTAACAAAATTATTGCACAATTTTTTGAAAAAGGAACAAATGTCACAGTTTTTTATTTGCATATCAGAAATTTCTGAAAGTAATGTGGATTTAATGTCTGTGTATGTTATGTAAATACACGTTAAACTCGGCCCCTTTTGTCGGGCGGGGGAGCGGGTTGGGCATGACAGAATAAGTTTGAGAACCACTGCTTTAGTGCAACACAATTAAGTCTTGTTGAATGAACTAATGTAGGTTTGTCTGTTATACTAATGTCAATCTTGTTGTCAATTAGTGTTGTTTACTTTGCTAGCATAAACATTTCTTTTAATTAAATTACCAAATATTCACAAACGTACATACAAAAGGACAACATGCAAAACCATTTGACATTTTAATAAACATTTGGCTTTTACAACTGCCAAGATCCCCTTCGTCTCAGCTTTCCCCTGTTACCATCTCATGCTAAACTTTCCTTTGGTTATCATATTAGAACCGATCCAGAGGAGGATCTTAACAGATCATAACAAAAAAAAATTCAACCTGAGACAACAATATTCACCAACAGTCTCATTCCATTGCAGAAACTAAATTAACTAGGGCTACGTTGTAGCACTTCCGTGCCCGAACTACCGCACGTTGAAGCCTGTTGCGGTCGGTGGAGAGAGCGATCGATGACCAAGTGCAAGTCTCCGTGTTGAATGCGTTTGCACACTGCGGCAAGATAAACGCTTCACTTCCTGCTTCCGTCACAAGATGGCGATCCTTGCCTGCTAATTGCTCATTACGGTCCATGCTATCAATCAGTAGGTTGCGCTTTGACTCTGAGGAAATATTGACATATATGGAGCTGTTCAGGATGATCCTTTGCCGCACATCAATGTTAACATGGTTTGAGGAAATGTCACAATTCTGACCATGATCCAATGACTTGACTTAAGTCTTTTGAGCTATAATCAGTGGCGATTTTAGCCTGAAATTTCTGGTGGGGCAATTTTGTATGACATCATGTCACCTACACACAAATAGAGGTAGCTGATTATTATAAGCAGTAGGCCTATAAAGACCAGAAAGATATACTATGGGCTGCATTTTGAGTACCAGCAGGGAGCAGAAATCCTATTTCACATACATTTCACATGCTTTAGCGCTCAGCGCAACACAAAGATGTTGCCTATAATACAGCATTAAAGTAAAAAGATTGCAACAAAGTAAAAAGATTAGACAGACACATAGCTTCACATCAACGTCAACATCAATACTCTGAATAAAGAGCTTTAGGAGACGTAATGCTACTTTAAACAGCTGCTCTTCAAAATGCAGATGTGACTTTAAATACTCAGATTTCAGTTGATCACAGTAAATCTGTTTCTGCAGAATAATAATCTGTGTAAAGTAGTCAAGTCAAATGGCTTTCTCCAAACACACTCATTCTCATCAACTCTAACACTTTTCCCCGCTGGGTGGACCGGATTATGTCGGGTCAATAACTCTGTACGGTCCCGTTAGCATCACCAACAGGCTAGCGAAGCTAAACAAGCCATGTACAGGTACCTGCTCATCACTTTGACAGAAGATGTAAAAACCTTCACCAAGTAAACTCCCTTCCATAGACGATGAGGAGGTGGAGGGAGTGCGCCGGGCCCTCATGATCGCCACTGTAAGTTATTAATACTGAATAAGTAATGATACTGAAAATAAGACCGTTATCTGATGTGACTGTGGATAGATATATGTTTAGTAATGGTTTATTAAAATGTGATTGCGTGAAATGGCACATTCCAGTGAAAAACTGACTTCATCATGGGTATTCTTAAATCCATATATACCTATGTATTTCCTATTTGTAGTATACCTGTCGGGACGATGCTGTCAACAGGAAGGAGGTTTATGCCTTGAACATTAAATCAAGCATCCAGGCAATGAGTTGCCTGGTAAAAACTGTGCGACTCAGGAGAGCTGCCCAGCAGCAGACTGCATCCTACAAGGCGCAGCTCGCTGTTATGAAGGGCAGCCTAAAAGAGTGCGGCAGGCCTGTGCTGCATACAGCAATAACGGTAAGTGTCTTGATGTGCGTTGTGTCAAGTCAAGGATAAGATTGTATTGTGTATTATGTTTATTGCGTGTGTGTTTTGGTTTCACTGCAGTATAGCAGGTTCGAGTCTATTTTAAGTCCAACACACTATACGGGTACCTTTGGTTGGTTGGAAATTCCAAATAGTTGTTAGTCTTTTAAAATTAATAATTTTTTATATTAAAGAATTTTATTTAGAAATTTCCTACATTGAGTTTGTTTGCAGAAACAGTGTTTGTTAGTACTTTAAACTGGTTATTTCTTTGTCTAGATTTGATGGAAGACACGGAGGAGGAGAAGGCGGAGTAGGAAAAGATAAAAGAAATTTTTTAATATTCATGTGTTTCGTGTGATTCTTGTTTTAGTACTCTGTTAAGTGTTATTTTGCTTAGATGTGTATATTTCTCATTTTAATATTGCAATATCTTTGTATGCAAGGGTGGAAGAGATGGTTTTTCTTGAGTGTTTTACCAATAGGCCGTGGTACAGGGCGTAGGCATGCCGTGCTGAAATGGCCAATTTCGGCTCACACTAATCAAAGCCACAAATTGGTCCTTCCTGCTGAGTGTCCTGACAAGAAGGTAATTCTATTTCACAATTTATGAACAAAACTTATTGTTTTCTGTTGTTTTTTTTAAAGAATAAGTAGGGATAGTCATAACCAAAGGATCTGTTTCTGTACCAGTTTGTTCTGATTGTTGGCGACTCCCATCTAAAAAAAAAAAATACTGTTGTAAACAACCTTTCTTGTCTTAAGGTATTTGTCCTGGACTTTCCTCCACATCTTACCATTGAGGAGAATCAGCAGGAATTCTATCGTGTGGTTGCAAGGGCTGGTATGTAAAACGGCTTTTAGTCTAATTACATGTTACATGCATCAACATTTTTGAATAAATCATTTCGTGTGTTTGTTTGATTTAAAGGTGTGAAGTACTACTCCATTGCTGATCGCTTTTCCTTTGATCACACTGACCTGTGGAGTAGAGATGGTGTAAGTATGATGCTGTGAAATGACAAATTAACGTTTTTAGATGATGTGGTCAGGACAATTCATATATTAACATTGACCCAAATTCAATCGCTGTTTAGGCAGGCGTATAACTTTTAATGTTCCTGTCTGCTGAAGTTGTTGTTCTGCTGCTGCTCTGCTTTGTGCATTTAAAAAATTTGAATTAACTGTATTGTTGACTGTTGTACGGCGACCTTGAGTTTCTTGAAAGGCGCCTTATAAATAAAATGTATTATTATTATTATCAACATTTGTTTGTAAGCAAATTTTCAATTGTTTTTAAAGGTCCACCTTAGCGATTGCGAAGGTATGAGCATTCTTGTTAAGGCACTGTGGGCTGCTGCCTATCAGGAAGTACGGCCACCTGTACCAAAACCACAGATTTTTTAGAGGGCATCATCTCCTCCTACTTCCAGTATTGTTCCAAGACTGGTTGTTAAGGGGGAGGTCATAGTTCCACCTAGACAAAACCCTTTTGAATGGACTACTGTGACCGGTGAAGACTATTTTGTGGTAGTTGATTGCGGAGCGCGTACGCCGGGTTCCCACCGGACGCGGAAGCTACGCCGAAGTGAGGCGTAAGCGCAGCGGCAATCCTCTGGCTCCCATCCACTCGCATGTTAAATCGTTGTGCTGAACACACCGGAAGCTGAAGCGGTCTGTTAAACGTGGGTTCGTTCAGACGTGGTGCTGGTAGAAAGCGACTCGTGTTGTGTCTCTGCCTGTCGGAGATTTCTTTTTTTTTTTTTTTACTTCACGCATTGAGTGTCTGACTACTCTCTAGCGTCTGGCTACTCTCTCTCTC
>CM028879.1:20073173-20083571 GCA_016801935.1 Platichthys stellatus
TCGTACGCTCTCTCTCTCTCCCTCTCTCTGCCTGTCGTTGGAGTTTTTTTTTTTTTTTTTTAAACCGTCAGTTGGCTCTAACCAGTTTTATTGTGAGTGTGACTGACACATTCTAGGTAGTAGTGGTATAAAAAATATAACAAATTAAGCTACACACACACACTCCCCCTCTCTCTCTCTGTCTCTCTCTTACTCACTCATACACACACTCACACTCCCGGGTTAAATCACACCCACTTCCGGGTTAGGCCCCGCCCACTCCGAGTACGGATACGGATACAGATAATTCATATGGTTAACAGATACAGATACAGATAATGCTGTACTCGCTCATCCCTAGTAGTGACCTTGCAAAAAGTTGTAAAAAGTTAAATGTACAATCAGAGAAAGTTGATGCAGCATCGTTACAAGTTGGCGACTTGGTGTTCCTTGTAAAAACGATGACATTGATAGTAATTGCTTTTTTCGGGCAGTTAGTCAAGTGTGTGTGTGGTACACAGCTACACCATAAAAAAAATACGGTCTTCTGTGTTTAAGCAGTTGCAACATAGTGTTGGGGCATACGACAGTGATCTGAGAGGTGAGTATTCTTCAATGTCTGAGTACCTCAGCATCTCGAAAATAAAGAACGTTGTTAGTTGGGCCATCGAGATTGAGATTCAAGCAGCAGATTGTTTAGGAGTAAATGTTTTCACATTTATTGAAGGGCACTGGCTTTAATATAATTCCAGATATGTGTTGTCAATTCAGGGGATTTATTTGGAGAACTGTAATGGCAATCATTTTGAGACAGTTGTTGTGTCCGACAGCTTCATGGACAACTAAAAAGTTAAGTCAGAAGAAATTGACTTTGTAATGCAGCAGTTTTTATGATAAAGTGAAAGACTGTCCTTCTGTGTTGCGTCTGCCATAGAATGTTATTTTGTCATCAAGTTTTACTTTGTAAAAGAGGTGACTATAATAAGAGTAATGCAATGGCTTCTCTTGCTGATAAATGTATCTGAGAAGTACTTGCACATATGCAGTGGTGATTGTGTATTGCCATGTCGGTTGATGGATACACCTAAAAGTTAGTTGTGGATCTGTTACACTTGCCATGGTAAGATTAACAAAGGTGTATTGCCTCCTGAATGTGCAATGAATAATATGGTTGTTGATCCCTATCCAGGCTGAGTTGGCGTGTTTGAATACTTTAGAGCAGCATTTAATAGCGTTAAATATTCCGTTCATGAAGATGTTGGCATTACCTAAAGGTGGGCCAAATGGAGTCCACGGTCCTGTAACGTGTGTTCCAGCAAATATTGTGCAAACTAGCAATTTGTTGCCACGTTCTAGTATTGAAGGATCATTGTTGCCAGGGAAGTTGAAGCGAAAGCTCAGTTATAAAAAGGTCATTACAAGTATCAATTTGTTGATGACATGTATATCCAAAAAGCATTGAAATTGTTAAGACACTAATGTGCGTTATAAAGATGTGGTGTTCAATGAGGATTGGTTGAATGAGTTTTGTAAAGAAACAAATTCTGATGTGTCAGAAAAGGACACTGGTTGCACTAGAGATGGTGCTGAAGTATCTGCTAATAATGGTGAGGACGAGCTCCTGCATGACAGACAGCAGCATTGTATGTATCAGGACACATGTCGGATGCCAGTGGACATTGGTCAGGGAGCACTGGATCAGTCTTTTGACAATGTCTTGAACTTGGCTCTAGCTGAATGGAACAATCCGATAACAGTGTTACTGTTATCTGATGATACAAATGAGGCCAAATTTTTCCCTGTTTTGTTTCCACAAGGATGCCCTACATATCAAGATTTGTCAACATCGGTTGAGATTATCACGCTATTTTAATAATCGCATCTTACATGCTGATGGTCGTTTTGCGCATAATGTGGAGTATATATTTTTTGCTCTGTATATGTCAGAGGTAGAACAAGTTGTGTTGTGTGTATCTATAGCATTGAAGAAAGGACGAGGTGGCAAATTCCCAAAAGTGAGTGGAGATGTATTGAATATGAGGAAGTTTTGAAGAAGTTGTTGGAATATGATGGGTTTTCGTTTTCTTAAACCTATTAGAGGAACCCCATCTTTTTGGCAGGGAGTACAACGTGAACTGTTGGCTTATGTTTGTCAACTTGGTATTCCTACATGGTTTGTCTCATTTTCCTGTGCTGATATGCAGTGGAAGAACCTTCTGACTAGTATTTTGAGGCAGGAAGGTAGAATAGAAACGATCGAGGAACTAGAATGGGCGGACAGGTTTGTACTTTTACGTCGTAATCCTGTCACTTCGACTTTTGATTTTCGATGGCACTATTTTCGAGGGAGGTTTTGATGTCTCCGTGCAATCCTATTGGTAGGATAACTAATTATTACCATCGTGTGGAATTCCAGCAACGTGGCTCACCACACATTCATGGTTTGTTTTGGATAGCGGATGCACCGGTCATTTATAGAAACACAGATGAGGAGGCAGTTGCATTTATTGATAAGTATGTGATTTGTGAATTACCTACAGAGGATGAGACATTGTTAGAGATTGTAACATTTGTGCAAACACTCTCAAAGCGTCACTTCAAAACCTGTAAGAAGAAAGGTACAGTTTGTCGTTTCACTTTTCCTAGGTTGCCACATAAACATTTATATCTTGTGGTGTTGGTGCAGATGATGGCGAAAAACCTTGTACTTGTAAGGTAGATGTAGAAGATAGTTTGGTATCTTGTGCATGCAAAAAGGCCAAGTCAGACATGAGAAAGGAGGATGCAGTTAGTTTTCCACAATTGTTAACACACAAAAGCAAAAATTCGGCACAATTTGCACAACCTTCACTTCATGTACCAATCGCTCGACCCAATTTGGCACTACTTCACACTCCCTTATCTGCATTAGACTCTGACTTTCATTCTTTACACTCTGATTTCAATTACACATCACATTGTTGTCAAAACACTACACACAATGTTCAGTTGTTGCACTCACTTCTCAAGCAAAATCTCAAAGCATCAACCTACAACACACAAATACTCAAATCTCTAAACATTCAGGTCTGTTGAGCTATTTCATCTCATTTTCACAGCCCAACAGGAGACTGAAATTGTAGATATGGTTTGTGAGAACAACTCACACACCCACAACCAAATAAAACAGTGTCTCGCTGTAGCCCACTGTGTTGACCTCTCTGTGTCCATACTGTAACTTGCATTCTCATGCTGTCTGTGTCAGCGGATCCAGGAGCATGACACAGCTCATGAGTTGTACCAGTACATCTCTATTGATGAGGTGGGATTCAACCTGGTGAAGAGGAGGCGACGGGGCAGAAACCTCATTGGCCAGCGGGCCATTGTGGAGGTCCCCAGCCAGCGTGGTGGGAACATCACAATGTGTGCTGCAATGAATCACCATGGGATCTTGCACCGTCATGCCCACCAATCTTCCTGGATGGCCTGCATGACCTGCTGGTACCACCTGGCCAGATAGATGACCCACAGCGGATCGATCACGTTGTCATCTGGGACAATGTGAGCTTCCACCGGGCTGCTCAAGTGCGTTAGGGGTTCAAGGACCACCCACATTTTTTCATTCTATACCTTCCACCTTATTCTCCTTTCCTGAATCCCATTCAGGAATTCTTTTCAGCTTGGAGGTGGAAGGTGTATGAACGGAACCCACAGGACCGGGTTCCACTGCTCCAGGCCATGGAGGAGGCCTGTGGCGATGTGGGTGTCAAGGCCTGTCAGCATTTTGTGTGTTAGGTTTTTAGTTTTCTGTGTGCAGTTTTGAGAAAGCCTTTATTGTTTTGAAAAACGTGTGTTAACAATTGTGAAAAACTGTAATTTTTGTGAAGGGGGGGGGGGGGGTGGGGTTGAGCAGGCCGGTTTACAGTACTGTTCTCTGTGTGTACCGAAATAAACCTTTTTATGATGCATTTGTGTGCTGTTTTATGTTTGACTATGAAAAAAGTAGGCCTACACTGAGACATTTTACAAAAGGAGAATGGATTTGTATTTATATAGCGCTTTTCTAGTCTTGATGACCACTCAAAGCGCTTTACAGTACAGTTTCACATTCACCCAATCACACACACATTCATACAGTGCTATCTATCCCAGCACTTTGTTATTCTATGGGGGGCATTCAGGGTTCAGCATCTTGCCCAAGGACACTTCGGCATGCAGATTGTTCAGACTGGGGATCGAACCGCCGACCTTCAGGTTGGAGGACGACCACTCTACCCCTCACCCTCAGAATGGAGAAATGGCTCATTCTCCAGAATGACTGTCATTCATATGGTGTGTTCCATTTTGATGATTGTGTTTTCAGTTTTGCACTACAGTCTGCTGTAAATGCTTGGTAGTGTGCAAGCAAATGCTTAGTTGTGTGTACTCAATGAATGGTATGTGTGTGTCAATTGAAAATATGGCTGTGTGTACCAAATGAAAACACGAGTTCCATTTTGTGAACAGGCAAGCGATTTGATGGCAAAGAGTCATCTTGCAAAGGGAGTGTCAGGTTTAGCATTTTGTGTGTGAGGTTTTCATATTTCTGTGTGCAGTTTTGAGAAAGCCGTTATCGTTTTGAAAAACGTGTGTTAACAATTGTGAAAAACTGTAAAATCCTAAATGATCTTAAGGCTGCTATTTCGGATGGTAAAGCAACACAATCTGTCCAACAGTTGTTTGTGCGAGTAGATATAACTCAGGCAGATATAGCTCAAGCAGATTTTTGCTTGTAAGTGTTATGGTAGGAAAACAGAGGTGGTTTTGAAGAGGCGGATTGGTTATCTGGATTAATCACTACAGCAAAGTAATGCTCAAAATATGGAATGCAAATATTGACATCCAATTTGTTGCTGATGCTTATGCTTGTGTTGTGTACATATTTCGAAAGGGGAAAGAGTAATAAGAATGTTACTGGCAAATGCACAGAGGGAAGCTGCCAAGTAGGGGAATGCTAGTGCAAAAGATGCGTTAAAAATCTAGGGAGTGTGTATTTACACAACAGAGATGTTTATGCTCAGGTGGCTTTATATAGGTTAGCAAATATGCATCTGAAGAAGTGTTCAAGAAAAGTTGTATTTGTCTCAGTAGGGGAAAATGTTGTTAAAATGAGTTTGCCTTTAAGTTTTTAAAAACAGAAGGCGTCATCGAAGGACCTCAGCACAGAAGACATGTGGATGACAGGTATAAGAGTAGGCCAAAATACAGTTCTTTTAATGATATGTGTTTGGCAAAATTTGCGTCAGAGTATTTCATTTTGTCAAAGAATGAACGGTCCCCAAATAAGATTGCATTGAGCAATGATTGTGGGTATATTTTGAGAAAATCTCCAACCCAACCGACCGTTATTTGTTATGTACGGTTTTCTGAAACCAAGAGTCCAGAGTTGTTTCATCAGAGCATTCTGCAATTATTTATGCCTTATCGGATCACTGTGCAGCTGAGACCAGAAGGTTTTGTGACATTTGAAGACTTTTACAGAGGAGGCTATGTAAAATTAGATGATGGATGGCTGCATTCAGTTAAGTCCTTTGTTGATGTAAATAGGTCATATGAAATGATCGTTTAGAATGTGTACAGTTACGTGCAGATGCGAATCAGGTAGTGGATGAGCATACCAATCTCATTTAGAAAAGAGAGGTAACATCATGTGTCAAAATGATGATGTGGTTTTAATAGATCTCTGAATGAGACACAGATGTGTATTTTGTATCAGATTAGGCAGTGGTGCTTAGCTAAGGTAAGGGGGGAGAAGCCAGACCCATTACATGTGTTCATAACAGGTGGTGCAGGTACTGGTAAGAGCCATTTATTAAAGGCTATTCACTACAAAGCAACAAGGTTATTGTCCACAGTGAGTCATCAACCAGACGCTATTTGTATCTTGTTAACAGCTCCGCCTGGGATAGCTGCCCATAATTTACATGCTAGTACCATTCACAGTGCCTTAAGCATTGGAGTGGATGTACACTTACCTTACATACCTCTAAGTGAGGAGGAGGTGAACTCGTTGCGGGCCAAATATAGTAGTTTGCAGAGTTTGATCATTGATGAAATTTCCATGGTGAGTCATAACCTGTTGGCTTATATCCATGGACGATTACGTCAGATGAAACAAAGTCGTGATTTTGCTCCATATTTGGTAATGTGAGTGTAATTGGAGATTTTTCCCAGTTGCCTCCTGTTAGAGGGAAACCACTGTATATAAATAATGTAGGTATTGATTGATTTGTGGTCTACTATATTTAAGGCTGTAGAGCTAAAAACGGTTGTTACGCAACGAAATGATGCGTTTGCTCAGTTGTTGAACAGAGTTAGAACTCGTTGAAAAGGGACCCCAATGTTAGCTGGTGACAGACATTTTGAAACGTTGTGAAACTTGTAAAGTTAGCTCAGCTTTACACATCTTTTCTGCTAACAAACAGGTAAAATGAGCATAATGTTGTCCAACTTGCAAAGACTTGTCCAAATTTTGTCGAGCTCAAGGCTCAAGATTTTGTCAATTGTAAGGCAACAGGCAAGTTGAAGTTATTTCAAGAAAGAGCTTTACAAATGCAAACACGCATAGTTTCACATTATTTTTGATGAATGTGCAAAATTTAAGCCGAAATATTACAGATGTGGTGTCGTGTACAAAGCATTTGCAGCTTAACTGTAATGCTGTAACAGAAACATGGCTGCCTGAAGCTTTCTCAAGCAAATCTGTAAAGATTCAAGGTTACAGCTTTCAAAACCAGCCACGTAGTTTGTCTTATAGTAGCAGTAACCACATTGGCAAACATACAAGTACAACAACATGGTGGGGTTGGCATTTATAGTTTACCATATGAGGTCATCAAAGTACCACATTTGAGTTTGGAATGTTTAATGTACAACTATACAACATCCAGTATACTGAAAGCAGTCGTTTATCGGCTGCCATCTTATCCTATATCTCAATACAAAGACAATCTGACCAAGTTAATTAATTGGTTAGATCCAATAAGTATCACAGTTGCTGTAATAGGATATTTCAATGATAATATTTTCAAATCTTCTAATATTTCTAACTGTATGGCAAACAAAGGATATATCCAACATGTCACCCAAGCAACAACTGAGAAGGGTACATTAATCGACCATATCTACATAAAAACTACATTTTATGACATAAAAGACTTGGCATTTACATGTAAGGCCTTTTAAATTTAAATTTTTGAATGTCGATGCCTACAGGGATTAAAGCAAAAAAAAAATCATCTGACTAAAAAAAAAAAATCGGCACTCACTTTGGGTCGTGGCTGCTTACGGCCTCGATATTTGAACTTCACGTGGTCCATTATCACTTACTAGTAGGGATGAGCGAGTACAGCATTATCTGTATCTGTATCTGTATCTGTTAACCATATGAATTATCTGTATCCGTACTCAGAGTGGGCGGGGCCTAACCCGGAAGTGGGTGTGATTTAAGCCGGGAGTGTGTGTGTGAGTGTGTGTATGAGTGAGTAAGAGAGAGAGAGAGGGGGAGTGTGTGTGTGTGTGTAGCTTAATTTGTAATACCACTACTACCTAGAATGTGTCAGACACTCAGTGCGTGAAGTAAAATAAAACTGGTTAGAGCCAACTGACGGTTTAAAAAAAAAAAAAAAAACTCCAACGACCGGCAGAGAGAGGGAGAGAGAGTAGCCAGCAATAGAGTAGTCAGACACTCAATGCGTGAAGTAAAAAAAAAAAAACTGTTTAAAAAAAAAAAAATCTCCGACAGGCAGAGACGCAACGCGAGTCGCTTTCTACCAGCACCACGTCTGAACGAACCCACGTTTAACAGACCTATACTGGTTAATAAGTAAGTACAAACTGAAATAAAAATAAACTTAAAGACCCGCGAACCTGAGTGACTGAGAGACAGAGAGTTGTTCTGTGAGCGAGTGAGCAGAGCGGTGTGTGAAGGGGAGGAGCGCTGTGACGCTGTGTGAGGATTTTCATTCAGTCCGAGCACCGATATTGACTCGTATTAGTCGTATAATATGACTCGTATTACTCGTATAATACTCGTGCTCGGCAAAAGTGCTTTATCCGTACCGGATACTCGTTTCAGCCGAGTATCCGGCTCATCTCTAATTACTAGTTTAAAGCTAGGGCATAAAACCAATATTTTTTTGCAAGACTTCACCATTCGTGTTAATGGGCTATAAATGACAAAACGTCTGCACAAGTTGTCAGAGCAAGCATTTATTTCCACAATGCTTTCAAGAACAATTATATTAAAGAGAACAATGTTTGAACAAAACGGTGTAACACAAAAAGATAACTTAAAACTTAAAAGATAACAGTACTAAATAAGTTAAAACACTGAGACCCAAGAAGAGAAAATGAAAAGGTCTACTTCTTTGGCCTTTTAGTGGTGAATCCAAAGTTATCTAACTTCAGGACACCTGATGCCCGATACTGGGGAGTTTTTTTTGGCCCAGGAGGAGAGGAAAAGGGTTTTCCTGCAGGTGTGGCTTTAAATGAGCCAGAGGAGGAGGAGGAAGAGGGAGTTCCAACATAAGTGCCTTTTGAGGAGGAGGTTACTGCAGGAGTTCCTTTTGAAGAGAGGGGTTTTCCTGCAGGGTTAGAAGAGGAGGAGGTTCTAGCAGGAGTGCTTTTTGAGGAGCTGGGTTTTCCTGCAGGGGTAGATAAGGAGGAAGAGGAGGAGGAGGTTCCTGCAGCAGTTCCTTTTGAGGAGAGGGGTTTTCCTGCAGGGGTAGAGGAGGAGAAGGAGGTGGAGGGGGTTCTAGCAGGCGTGCTTTTTGAGGAGAGGGGTTTTCCTGCAGGGGTAGAGGTGGAGGAGGAGGAGGTTCCTGCAGTAGTGCCTTTTAAGGATTTTCCTGCAGGGGTAGCTTTTCCAGATGATGAAGATGGGAAGTGGCCTGCAGGGGTAGCTTTTCTGGATGTGAAAGATGGGAGGTGGCCTGCAGGGGTAGCTTTTCCAGATGAAGGAGATGAGGAAGAGGAGGAGGGGGGGTGGCCTGCAGGGGTAGCTCCTCTGGTTTTGGAGGATAAAGGGTGGGAAGATTTGGTTGCACACATGGCTCTTCTTGAGCTGTATGAGTGGGAGGCTCTAGTGGAGGAGGAGGAGGAGGAGTGTCTGGCAGCAGAAGTAGATGAAGATGATGAAGAGGTGGAAGCTTTTTTCACCTTCTTCGCCCTCACTGCTGAGAGGACTTTTAATGCTTCCCTGATTTTCCGATCCTTCTCTTCATTCATTTTCTCTTTCTTCTTCTCAAGATGGCATTTGTACCGGTGAAATGATGAGACACGAACTCCTCATTGCAGCACTAATTGTCATCTTAGAGGCTGTTTGTTCTGCTGCCTTCAGGTGTGTTTTGATCACAGCCAAGCCTTCATAGGTCTCAATGTTTAACCTGGTCCTATCCTTCTCAATGATATCATCCATTATATTGAATGAACCTTCAACGAGAGGGCCAGTAAACAAAGAGAGCAGTGCCCTCACCAATTTGCCCAAGACAGGAAATCTGATTGAGCCTTCTGGTGTCTTCATTACAAAGATTTCCCTCCACCAGTCAGCATCAATACGTGCAGAATTCTCATCAAAACCTTTGGCCTTGTCCTCCAGATCCAGGTCAGTCTGGTAGGCCCTCACCTCTTCATCCAGCTCGCCCAGTTCATTAGTGGTGATGACATTTGGCAGAGCCTTGGCCAAAGTGCTAAATGCACTAAGCACGTTTTGGTCCTGGATCAACGAAGGTGACAGTGCAGACAAAGAGGAAATGATGACGTTGCTCAAGGGGAGGTTTTTTATCAGGAATGCAGCTGCCTTGATGTAGCCCTCTCTGAGTGAGGTGTATAACTCCTTCACCCAAGGTTTCTTCTCCACTCTGGCCTTGTTGACTACACAATGGCTGAATTTCCCAACCGACAACAATTTATCTGGATACTGCAGGTCTTTGTTCTGTATATCCAGATTGATCAAGCTCTTCACATCCAAAGGGATGGCATCGGGCTTCATAAACTTGGAGAGAACGTCTCTCACCAGCAGCACCATTTCGACATGCAGAACATGAAACATAGGCTTTTCATACTGCAGTTTTTTGAGGAAGACCTGGAAGGATGGGAGTATACCTCTGTATAGGTCTATAATGGCTGTGAGCTTACTGAACTCTGTGAAAAGTACACAGATTCTTGTCTTCCTGTCACTATTTACATCGGTTTGAACCTTTGTTGATTTGGCAAGTTGTTGATGTAGTACATCCATCCTAGCCTTTTCCTCAGCTGTAACCCCATGCTTCTGCAGAACCTGGTTGAGCAGCCATCTGTAAAACATTTAAATACAAACATAGGACATACATAAGACTAAGAGGAGTAAGCAGAGTAAATACAATTATTGCATTTGGTCTGACTTTAAATTTAAATTAACAC
>CM028879.1:20088930-20101612 GCA_016801935.1 Platichthys stellatus
AGCATACGTCACATACTACGTTGCTCTGATTGGTTGTAGGTCTATCCAATTGAGCGAAGAGGAATTTTACTTCCTGGTCAGTTGAAACACGCCCCATAATCAGAGCCCAATGGAACGGTCTCAGACTCACATTCTGACTAGATTTGTGAGTCTGACAACGTCAGGCTAGAAAGTCAGGAGAATACACAGCTAAATTGGCTGGTACAGTGTTGTGCTGTTCAGGTAGTCCGGACTGTGTATTTAATCCTAATTAGTTGTTTTTTTCAACACCCACAGGGAATGTACAGCTTGTGGACCTTGAGGACATATAGGACCGAATTTGATATGTAGTTTGTATATTGGATTAAAAGATAATGATCATTAATCATCACCATGCCTTGCACACCAGAATATAAGTCTTAGTACATTCATATTCCTCAAAGGAAAAAGCTTTTCCTTCTTGATGATGTGCTGTCCCAAGACTAGAACATCTAGAAGCACAAATCATTTCACGATTCATTATAAGATAATCAGGGAATTTGATCAGCTTTTGCGGCTCCTTAGAAGACACACAACTTTTCCCTTGTTATCAACCTGATATTTTCAGCCCAACTACAGAAAAAGGCCTAATAATAGAAGCATTATCCAATTTTGTTTTTTTTAAGTCCATGTCCAAAGAACACTGCAGCCTCTGAGTAGTGCTAGAATGGTTTAGAGTTTTAGTTTTGTGGTCAAATAATAGGAGACTGTTTCATCTTCTCTTACAAAGACTTGGCTCTGCAGCCAGTTCTGAAATAAGCCTGAAAATCAATATAATTCAAGGCCAAACAACAATCGGGATGTGCTACACTCGAGCTGTACATTGTTTAACAGTGGAGCAATAACTATTTACACAGGGATCCTGTCTGCAATTTCCTGAGGTCCTGTGAGAGTCTGAGAGACCACAACACCATAAGAAAGCTCTATCAAAGATCAATGCCACTCTTTTCACAGGTGGGCGCAGTGTTCTTCATCTCTCTGTAGAGTTCTTACATATAACCAGAACTCATTTAGCTGCTGGCAGTAAATTGAGTTTAGCATGTTGCCAGTTAAACATGGAGAGTTCAAATCCCCCAAGTGGAGGGCAAGGTGTGGTTGGAGGATGTGAGTCATATTATATATTCAACCCCTTCCAGCAAGGCTGTAGATCTGCTCCATCTATCCAGCTGCTCACTGGAGCTGCCCATTGACAAACAATATACATGTATCATTATTTCCCTCAAACTTCCATTAAGAATGATTAAGGTTGTATTTCCCTTCTCTACAATATTGACATAGGAATATATTTGGAATTGTGAAATGTTTTCAGAATTAGACTATTCATTTATGTTTTGCTTGACTAGACCGTTGTTGATTTGTCTACTGACATGTGTCTACAGTGCTCAGTGTCATCATGTCCCCAAGACGACTAGTCTGCTAGGGGACAACATGTGTGTGGCAGTTGACCTTGCCATGGGGCTCTCACCACATCAACCAGAGACAAACCATTCTGATTTGAGCATCTTTTATTAACTCAAACACACACTTTACAAACCTAAATAAAACTCAACTTAAAGTAACTAGCTTTACAGCTTAGCCCTTCCTGGAGATTCAGATCTCTGTGTATCTGAGTCTCCGGGCGTCTGAGTCTCAATGTTCTGCGAGTCTCTGCGTTGTCAAGCATGTGCAGAGTCTGTCTGCTGCTTTAGATTGAACTAAATAGAATGTTTGTTATAAAACAAAAGATTGGGTGTTGTCATGGCTGGAGTCATACTCTCATCCTTCCAATCCAAATTGTTGAAAAATCATTTTTTGCCTTTCAAAGTTACCTTTGTTTATATCGTGGTTAGTATCTACCGTTCATATTTTGTATATAGAATTCGTTGTTGGTGGCTTTTAGTGTCTGTAAATAGCATACAGCTGAGTAGAAAAGTGTTCATGTTTGTGGTTATCGAGAAGTAGAATTTAGATTGCAGTCCATAGTAATTTACAGTATATTTGAACTTTCTTATCGATTTTCTCCTTAAAGGAGAGGTGTGTGATTTCAGATTAACATTCGCATTTTAATTATGCAACATTATTCTTGTTTGAAATCCATCGGACTCTTTAGATTTGGCATTCAGCAACACCCTTTTGAACACCATCTACTCACTTAAACTGCAACACTTCAGTACACTACATGAGCAGTAGGGAGGCAAGTTAGGTTTTTTCTGTTTTATTACTTCTGTAGTCTCAGTCACTATTTACTTCAAATGTATTCGGCTGCAACAAAGAGACTCCAGAAGTATTTTGTGCACTCCATTTGATTGATTATTTATTTAAGCCTTGGAAAACACATTGAGGAATAAGACCGTCATTTACAGTGGTGCTGAGGGTACAATAAAGAGTAAAACATTGCGAAATAAATAAATTTACGAATACGAAATACGAATGAAATAAATAAATATGCATATATACATACAGCAATACAAAGTAAAAGGTCACAAATCAACCCTGACGATTCAATAAATACTATAAAATACTATGGTTAAGCTTAACCCAACTAACAGATACAATCTCTGCAGGAGAAGCCAGCCCTACATGAAACAAGACTCAAGAACTCCTTTAATGAAATAAATGAGGCCAATTTTAACGATTTTTGGACCTCATTCCAGATGTATATAGCAGAAGACAGCAGAAAGCTTAGTGTTAACCCGAGGCAGATATAATAAGGGCCAGCTCTGGGAGCGGGTATTGAGGTTATTACAATTCCAGGTGATGAGAAAGGAGAGATATACAGTAATGGCAGTAGCCCAGTGATTGTTTTGTAAATATAGATCTTCAAATGATTATCCCTTTTTTCAGACAGGGCTGGCCAGCCAACCTTGTTATAAAGAGTACAGTGGTGTGTGCCATAGCGGTCTCCAGTGATAAAATGCAAAGCAGAATGGTAAACAGCATCCAGGGATTTCAGTGAGGTTTGGCAAAGTGCTTGAGTATATAATGAGTGAATTTATTTTTAAGTGAACTAGCCCTTTAAACTACACTCAGCATTGGCTTACGTTTCTAACCGGCCCATTCCACAATAAATTTCCTTCCGTCACATCTCAAATCTTTTCTATTACTTTGTCGTCTGGAACTATCTTTCTTTACAAGGTACACTTAACGCTCCCTGTGGGGAGGCATACTGCTCTCAGTTCCATTGTTTGTTGTCATTAATATGTTCTCTCTAGCCCTTGTCAGACTGCTGTATCTTTCTCAGGGGAGCAATCTTTGAATAGGTGATGTTTATTGATCTTGTAGAGATAAACAGAGGGCTACACTTCCTTTAAACTCCAATAGTCATACTTTGATGAAACTGCCACCTAATTATAAAAGACAAGTGGTGCAGAACCTGTGTTACGGTGTGTGCATGGTATTATCAAACTGCTGCCTATGGTTTGCTGCATTCACTGTACTTTGCATTAAGGGAAATCTGGAGCATGTAGCAGGATGATTTCTCTGATCATTTTGTATAGTGCTTCCAGCATGTGTCTTATCAAGGTTTTGAACATGAGGATAAATTAATAGTGTAAGATTACATAAGATCTAATCTGGTTCACCTTTTGTGTACATATGTGTAATTTGATGTTGTTCTTAAAAGGGATATTTTTTTTTAAAGTTTATAATTGCAATGCTTCTGCATCTGCGGTTTAGAGGAAGCTAATAGTGAAACATGCAAATATAAGGCTTCAAAGCAAGTAGCAAGGCTAATAGTAGGAGTGCGAGGTTGTCAACGAACTGCATGTATAATGGCGTGACAATCATCATGGTCACAGCAAGTGCCAATGATTCTAAAGCTTATTGTGAGCATATGGAAGAGAACACCCTCATTTGTGCCTCTGCCTCACTAACTGAACTAAAGGCCACAGAGGTGTATATATAGGCCTGTCATAGTTCAACTATTTGCCTCCCCCAGTTACTCAGCTTAGTCATGAGGGCAACAGAAAGCTTTCTCGCAGTATAATGTATGTCTTTAAAAATGAGTGAATGTTTGGATTCTTTCTTGCTGAATCTGTTCTATTTTAATGAGGGTCACATAAAAGCTACATTGGGGAACATTCCTGTCAATGGAAAAGGAGTCTTTTTTATCTTTAGTTTTTCGGGTCAACAGTGGAACAAACACAGAGAAACCTTCTGTACCCTTTGTAGATGTTTACGAGGTATGCAAACAGGTAGCTGCCTTTCTTAAGAGTTCAATCCAGGTTTTAGGTTGTAACAGAAACTGTGTAAGCAGGTTCTTCGTTAGAAATATAAACACAGCAGCTAATGTTTGTCTTTACACAGGCAGATGTACATTTTTTAACGATGAAGAAGTGAGTTATGAAAGACATACTGCATATTTATGCTTTATTGATCAGTGAACTAGATTTTAACTGTTTTTTGATGAAATTTTTTTTGAAAAGAAAAACAGCCTCTATGGCAGGGGTCTCAAATTACCTAGGGGCCACTGGAGGCAGTATCTGGGTGAGGCTGGGCCGCATCAGGTATTCCACAAAAGAAACTTTGCTAAAAAAATCAAAACTTCTCAAATGTCCTTATTAACAGATATTTAACTTCAATGGGTTCTTCTGTACATGACTAGAATATTGAAGAACATGAACGGTCCTTCTGAACATGCTTTCTCTTGCCTACTTCTTGCTGCCAGATCCGGTACCTCTCGTATCGAAAAAAAATTTTGTTATATTAATATGAATATTAAAAAAAGTTTTAAAGAAATAATTAAAATAAAATATAACAATATAATGTAATCACTAGAAAATTACGAACCCCCAGTTGACATCGGTGGATAAATTACTAATTTGTGGCCACAATAACAAGATAAACTAATAAGTTATATATAAAGCTTTCTTAACAACAGAATCCCAATTTCATAAAATAATAACAAATGCAGACCTCTAAGATGAACCAAAATAATTATGCACATCGTCATGTACAGTCTGTGGCTTGGTGCGTAAATGTCTCCACCAGAGGATGAGGGAATTCAAATCATTAAAATTCATCCACACATCAGGTGTAAATAATAATGTAAAACAGCCCAGACTATAAAATGTAGATATTAGCTCAATGACGTGTTATAAACTGCTGCGGTTTAGAATAATCCGTCTGCGTAAAGAAGCTCCCAAAACCTCACAGCGCAGCGTGTGCGTAAAGGAGCCGTGGTGTCCCTTGAATTGGCCTTCAATTTAACAAATTGTGTGTGTGCGTGTGTGTGTGTGTGTGTGTGTGTGTTCCGTTCGTTTTCTCCGCTGGACACAGAAGTCACCTTTGCTCAAGATGCCACTTTAGTAATCACTGACACAAAGACTGATACCGTCACTGCAGTATAGCACGTTTTATGTACGTTCCGGGACCTGTGTACTGGTCGTACCTGCGCTGTCATATGTACTTAGCGTTCCGGCACCTTGTGATTTACAAATGAAACGCTGGATACATCATGACCTGCGCGTAAGAGGGCGGAAAACTATGGATTTCACCCTCCTGCTCTCGGCACATCCAAAGCCACTCTTTTCTCTTCCGGCTCTTTCTCGCATTCACTCTCACAAACACACACACACACACACATACGACCCCGCCCCCCATGTCACTCACATGCATGCTGCATTCACTGGACAGGCAGTAGGAAACCAGAACATCATAACATTTCTCACACAGAAGCTAACAGCGGGGTTGCTACAATATAAAACTCGCGGGCCGCACTAACATTAAACTTTCATATTAAGGTGGGGGCCACAAAATACCGCCTCGAGGGCCGCAATTGGCCCGCGGGCCGCGAGTTTGAGACCCCTGCTCTATGGGTTGAACACGGTGTTTGTAATATATGGGTCCTCACCGTCAAAACTTGTTTTGTTCCACTCAACAGACTCCACACTCATCACGATCTTCATGCATCCGCACCAGGCACCTGTGCAATGAATCGCCTTACGGCCTCAACAAAAACACCCAAAACAGAATATAATTGAATATAGCAGACACAATATACAAAATATATTTTGACTGTATAAAACTAAAACTACAATCCTGGATAATATAAGAAAATATCAAACCAACATAAATATTTAACTACACACGTAGGCTGCATAGCAGCTCTTATACAAGGTGCCACCTACTTTTCTTCTTCTACCCTCGTTTTACTGGCGGTCCCGACTAAAACCTCTAACTCTACTCTGCTTCACTTTCTTAGAATTAAAATATGATACAGATAATGTTCAGATATTGTGCTGTTGATTGTTAGCAGTTTAGAGTTACAAATGATTTCACAGGTGATATTCACTCAAAATTGTGTTTGGCGTGTTAAGCCTTTCATTCACAAATGTAGTACAAATGATCACTTGGACTCAACGTCTAGCTGATCAGAATTTGGTGGTCAAAGGTCCCTCTGACCTTACAAAACATGTTTTTGGCATTTGGAACATAACGTCTTTGGATAAGCTAGAGATCATTTTTTCAAATTTGGTACAAACATTCACTTGAACTCAAAGAAGAACCGAGTAGATTTTGGTAATTGAGGGTCAAAGCTAATGGTCACGGTGATGATCTTGTGAACGTGATATATCAGCAACAGCCATAGTCCATTTCAATACATCTGACACAAACACTTGAATGACGATCTGATGACTTAAATTTGGAGCTCAAGTCAATATCACTGTGCGTGTCACATCTCAGGAATATATCTTCACTTTCCAAAACACTATTTTTAGTTTGTTAAACCTGTTAATGAAAAGTGTACAGTGAACCTAAGGTTGCTGGACAAAGGCCTCCAGGTTTTTCACACCTGGTTGCATCAAAGTCAGGAAGACATTTTCTGCCGGCGACTTCCCACCTTATTCTCAACGTGTTGTCACAGAGGTTTTCCTGATGTGCATGTTGATGCAGAGCAGTATGACATACAGTGACTGGGTTGTTCTTGCTCTTCCAGGTAGCTTCTCATGCTGATTACCACCGTGAAAGATGTTTTGCCATCAGCAGCCATGCTGGACGTAGCTGCCCACAGCCGGAAAGACAAGTTAACAACCTGCAGAGGTCTGGCTCAGTGTATGAAATAAATTACATCATCCACCCATGCAGCCACTGTGGCCATCTTCTGTTGTATTTCCCTGAGGCGCTCCTTAAGGCCTGCGACAGCACAGATTTTCTATTCACGGCACACACACACACACACACACACACACACACTGGTGGGTCTGCCACCGCCTTAATGATTTACCCACTCATACTGTAGGCTACACACATACAAAGGTTAGTCATACATCAGCTGAGGTTTAGAGGACATGTCACTGTGTCTGAGTCACACAAAAGCTCATCAGTCACTCAGCCAGATGCATGTGGGCTCTGCCTCCACCTGCTCGCTGCCTGTAAAACTGTCAAGGCAAATGGTCAGTCTAGTTTTTTTTGTGCAAACCCTTTTGTGTGTTTGTGTGCTTGCATGTGTTTGTACACGCTTACCGCTCACTGTGTCAAATCCCTAGCTATCCAACAGTGATGCCAATTGGTCAGATTGTCCCGGTACTAATGAATCATTTAGCCGACATAGACACACACACACACACACACACACACACACACATTTCTAAATACCAGCACACACTGCGTGCTGGCCAAGATCTCTACAGGTAGAGATGACACTTCTGTGGCCACCCACTTAACACATTTTACCTTTTAATTATTGAACTCATCTGAACATCTGTTCTTGTCTCCATGTATATTATTCATTTTGGTGACTATATGTTCAGTGATCTGAAATCACCTTGTATCTACTAAAAACTGTAATTTAAAAGGCAGTGTCTTTTTCGACACCCAAGAATTAAAATATTATTTGGAAATATAAACTTTCCAAATCATCATTATTTGTTCTGTCAAGATGTGTGATTGGGGTGCTTTATTAAGGTAAGGCTAACATCTATAACAAAACGCTGTAGAAACCTTGTTATGAACTAATGAACTTCTTTTCGATGAGCCAATTATATTATATGACAAATTTGGTAACAACCCCATCGTATGTCGTTCACATATGTAACAGTGAAACACATTGTGTATGGGGTTCTCTTAAGGTAGTCCAGAATGAATGAGGGCCTATGGAGCTGTAGCTGTAGTTTCCTGCCAATTGTCTTTGTTTTCAGTATAAGTCATAGAAGCAATAGATGTATTATTAGTTAATTTGATTTGTTCCTTTTTCAGATGTAGTTAAAAACATTTTCTGTGAGTATTTCTGGAATTGCACACCACAAGATACTTCATAGCATTTGGCCACTTCGGTATCTTTTTTTGTGTGAGCATAGAATAAAGTTATTAATTCCGCCATTACTAGCATTTAGGTGTCAAATATAATGATCCTTCTGTTCTTGCTTTTAGATCTATCAGTCCTAAATCTGTAAATGACCAATCAGCATGCATTCACTACAAGTGCTGGAAATTCCAATAAGAAAAAAATACAGGACCTGTCTGCATCTGTACTGCTCTCGATGAGCTGACACCCTGAATTCACATATAAGTTAATAGCGTAATATCATAATTGAAAAACTTAACTATTTCAGCCCCTTAAACTGACATGATCTTTACAAAGTGAATAGTTATCAGCTTTTCATTCATAATTTCATAAATGTGTTCCTTTAGCCAAAATATGTTTTTGGGTGTGCATTAGATTAGATAGAACTTTATTATCCACACATCAGGGACGTTCACTTGTATCTGCAGCAGGCAGGTCAGAATGAGGCAGACAATAGAATAAAGAAATATAAAAAGGGCAATCAAATAAAAACTAAGAATTTAATAGTTGAAATAAAAATGTATGAACATTCTGTACACACAGGATGAATATTACGTTGCAAGTAAAATAATCAGTTGTACATATGAGTGAGATGGTTGTACATAAAAACAGAGTACAACAGTTTTTCTCTTAAAAGTAGTGAAGATTATTAATTATTATTATTAACATTTAGGGTGCTGTTTACAGTCGGACTGCAGTAGGGGAATGGAGGACCTTCGGAAGTGTTCCTTCTTGCACCCCGGGTGGATCAGTCAGATGCTGAAAGAGCTGCTAAGGGCCCACACGGTGTAAAGGATGCAGTGTAGTCTGAGGATTCAAACGCACGACTCGGAGACAAAGGTATGTGCTATAGAGAACTTTACTGTTTTGGTTCGCTACAAGGATAAGCAGTCCATACACAAGTAAGCAAATCCAAAGGAACAGGCAGTGACAGAGTCCGTAGTAAGTTTGGTCCAGGGTCGGTACACGGGCAGGCAGACGATGATCGGGCAGAGTATTCAGAAAGTAAGAGGCAGAGACGTGATCCGTTAAACAGGCAGAAATCGGCTACAAGAGATCTATCAGTAAATGCTGGAACGCTAGGAACATGGAGAACCTAAGAAGAACTGGCAACTCGACACAGGAACACACAGACCAAAAACACTGGGTGATGAGGACCAGGTGCAAACAGTCAGAGAGGAGCTGACAATCAACAAGGAGTGAGGAGTATGAAACGAGAGGAGAGATGAGTAGGGAGACACAACACAGAACATAAATAATGATCACACAGGGGAAACAACTTATCGGACAGGACGGGACTTGACACACGGTGTCATGGAGGGGGTGAGAGTTGTTGTCCATGATTGAATTCAACTTTGCTAGCATCCTCCTCTCACCCACCTCCTCAGTGGGATCCAGAGGGCAGTCCAAGACCGAGCTGCCGCTCCTAACCAGTTTATTTAGTCTTTTCTTCTCCCTCTCAGTGCATCCACAGCCCCTGCAGACAATGGCATAGAACCCTGAAGAAGTCACCACAGTGTCATAACAAGTCCTGAGTAGTGTCCTCCACACTCCGAAGGACCTCAGCAGATGGCGGCGACTCCGGCCCCTCTTGTACAGGACGTCTGTGTGTGTGTGGACCAGTCAGGTTTGTTATTGAGGTGAACACCCAGGTATCTATAGTC
The DNA here is from genome assembly GCA_016801935.1 of Platichthys stellatus. Lineage (NCBI taxonomy): Eukaryota > Metazoa > Chordata > Actinopteri > Pleuronectiformes > Pleuronectidae > Platichthys > Platichthys stellatus. Next base: position 20,098,876 of record CM028879.1, read on the forward strand.
CTTGACAATCTCAATGTCCACATCCTGGATATTCACCTTTGTGTTCTGGGGCGACTTCCTGTGGAAGTCTATCATCATCTCCTTTGTTGTGGTGGTGTTGATGTAAAGGTGATTCAGTTTACGCCAGTGGACAAAGTCACTGATGTCCAGTTCGTTGCCATTCGATACATGACAAACGATGGCTGTGTCATCAGAGAACTTCTGGATATGACAGGTGTCTTTGTTGGGTCTGAAGTTCTATGTATATATAGTGAACAGCAAAGGAGAAAGCAAAGTTCCTTGAGGGGCTCCTTTGCTGCAAACTGCTACATCTGACCCACAGCCACGAAGCATCACATACTGGGTGGTCTGTCGGTGAGGTAGTTGATGGTCTATGCAGCTAGGTGGCAGTCCATAAGCATGATTCAAGAAGATTTATTGTCATTTCAAAACAAAAGGTGCATGAGATGGAATGAAAATGTTTGTTTGAAAGAAAAACTTTTTGCATATGCCCAATTGATAATAGAAATAGAAAGTGTGTGGCTCAGGAGGTACAACTGAAGCACAGGTACACCTGCATGCTGACGTGTCCTTGGGCAAGGTTCCGAACCCCAAATTGTGTGATACAGAAAGTGCTGCATATCGATGCACTGCATGAATGAGTCAATGTTTAAACTGTGCTTTCTTTGAGTCCTGTCTTTGAGTGGCCTATAGATAAGTGCTTCATAAATACAGATGACAAGTGTGCCCCCTTTGTTGTGTTGCTGAATCTGGGAAGGAAAGAGGGATTACAGCGCAGTTTGAATACTTAGTTAGAATGGATGAGCTTGTGGTTTGTGTGTGTGTGTGTGCGCACTACCTACAGTCATTGATTGGCTCTCCTAGATGATTTATAGGAAAGGCTTTTTGGGCCAGTGCAGGTCAGATGACAATGTACTACCGAATGCAGCCATCCCTCTCAAACAGCTCCGAGCTCAGCAGTTTTCCTGGGGGCTTGGTTTGAATTTTGTCTTTGATAATGGGGAAAATAAATACATGGTTGTAATGGTTTGGCTACACTCAATATTTTCAAATCTAAAAGGGAAGCAGACCTGTTTCATGTTTTGCATGTTATCTCAGAGGATTTCTGGGTAATGCAGTTCTCCAAACCCAGACAACAGGCACTCCTCAGGTTTTTCACTCATCAGGTTTTTCAAGTTTCAATGTCCACCTTGAACTTCTGTTATAATTCTAATGTTGTAACATTTACAAATAACATGATTGTATTTCATAAGCTTTAAGAAAACAAACAATGTGGGCTGTCAAACAGAAACTGCAGACAACTAACCAAATGTCCACCAAATGATTTAGACAAAGGGTTGTTAGATCCAATAGCTCACTGGACCTTATTCAGAAATAGAGGCCTCTGTTTGAATTCTACAAACGTTTGTATTTGGGATCACTTCACTTTTTGTGGTATCTTTTATGTAATCCATCTTTTTATGGTTTGGAAAATATGTTTGGCATATTCGCTCATTAGGCTGCTCATAAGTACAGATCTGCTTTGATGTGGGCAGGACAGATTTTTCCCTTTCTCCATTTATTAATTCACTGTCTGAGGGTAGACTTTTTCTCAAGGTCAATGGGCTCTACATGCAACCAGCTTTCTGATGATATACATGTATGAGCAATAACTGCACTTGATGGTCTCATTCTAACAAATATGGCCACCCTGTGACAGTAACAGATGTCAATGGTAGCTTCATAAAATCACTTTAATGGGTGCATAATGCATGTCAAGTGGCTTGTCTGGCCCCCACTGCAGGCATAGCGGATGATCCCTACACTACACATGCTGGATCGGTTGACCAATCGCAACAGAGTGGGCCAGCTGGCCAATCAGAGCAGACAGGGCTTCATCTGGAGTGGGTTTTTATGAAAGACAGGAGCTAAAAGAGGAGGAAGTGCTGAACTAATTTTATCATGTTGATCACGGTAAAAAGAGATACAGTAGATGTCGGTAATGCAAATTGACGTTGGTTACCACCCAACAAAAAAACGTACTGATAAGAAGAAAAGTGTTTCCGACAAAGGCTGAGGACAGTGATTCGTTTTCTGAACAATAGAACTGAACATTTAGTAGTAATCCAATTAAAATTATGGAACTGAATATGAGCATAATATTTGTGTTTTAAAAACAATAGACTGCTACCTTGCTAGTTGAACAGCAAGCTGTACTTCAGCAAAGTAGTGCTAAGTACATAACACAGACTGATACAATGCTCAAACTAAAGGGGCAGCAGAGGTGAGTGTATAAGAGGTAACTAATCCTGTTTTTAAAATAGTTTGGTAGGCATAAAATACACTGAGGCTGTTTTGCTGTGGTTCTCAATGCCGAGATGATTGAGCAGAGATGGTTGAATTCTCATTAAAGGAAGCTCCAATAGCCCAGCACATACAGTATGTAAGCAGATCTGGATCAGCAAAATAACACAGGTTTCTCCAAGTGAGTACTAGAAAAGGGGAGGCTTAGCCAGTTTGCACAGTTCACCAGGGATTCATTTTCTAATCATATCTGTTGTGCAATAGTAGGAGTAGATTTGACGTTGGCTAATTATTAATAATCATGAAATATGATTATTAAAATAACAATTATTTCTTAAAAATAATCAAAAATGATAAAGCTATGAATTAAGAATAGTAAAACAATTAATTAGAAATGATACGGTTATCCATTAATAATAGTTAAAATAATTAATGAAAACAATAACATTCTCAA
>CM028879.1:20113678-20174215 GCA_016801935.1 Platichthys stellatus
TTGATAATAAATTAGCCTGTTCAGGAAACTATCAAAAACAATTCCAAGAAGAATTCAGGTAGTTAAAGCAGCTCCATATCCCAAAATGCATAATCTTGAACAGTAGAACTGAACATCCTGAAACGGTATCCATCACAATAATACTAAGTGAGCCTTCAACAACATGTCCAAGCAGAAATAAGGTGCTTTGCGGATTCATATCCATAAACACAAACAGCCAGATGAATCTGGTAAAATAGCATCAACCAGATTAACAAAAAATTGTCCGACTCATAAACAAGCCAGAAATTAGGTGCGTATAGCAGGTTCATGTCCATATTTGTTAAAGGTAAAAACTAAAACTCCAGACAAACCAAAAGTGAGCCTGCTGATCCATAAAACAGAACCATAGTCTGTGCATTTTCAATTTGATAGCATTGCATGCCTCAGTCAGGGTATTTTACTACTACACAACTACCTTACTCATCAGACCTCTGTTGTTTTGAGCCTGTTTGACTCAGTGAGAGAAATTACATTGCTTTGATTGGGCAATTCCAACATAGTTAAGTAGTTAGGGCAACCCTGAGACAATCGTATAGGTTTTCATTGGTCATGGAGCAACTAGCCATGCTAGACTCACAGGTTGAAGTGGATCCAAACCTTGTTAGTATTAGCAGCACCAGTTTCCTGATTGTGGGGTACTGGTATTGGCTAACATGGTTACACCAAAATTTCACTGCACCCTCAGACAGCAAGTGCTGCTCTAAAGCAAATGAGGACTGGACATCAACCATTTCCATCTGAAGGATGCTTTCATCATTGACATTAGACATAGACATTACCTCTTTTGCTTTTACACAGAAGTCTGCCTCAGGTTTGATGGAGAATGGGTCACGAGCAAACTGCAGTACCTCAATAGGAATACTGAAGCCTTGGAATCTCTCAGTGAAGTTATCAGTCCGTTTTCTATTAAAGTTTTTACCATGACTGGCGTTATGTGTGCCCCAGGTGCTGCACTCATGAATGCACGAAGTTGTTAGAAGTGCAGCAACCTTTCTGCCATTAGGTCTGACTTGAAAATCGTTAACATTGCTTTGAAGGCGCACAGTCTCAACCAAATCAGTGACAGACTTTTCCCGCCCCTGAACTTCCAGATTAAAAGTGTTCAAGTGTCCAAAAATGTCACACAGATAGTGGACGTCTGCCATAAACTGTTCATCCAACATGTGCATCAAGAAGTGTGCTGCCCGTTTGTGTTTACACGTGCGAAGGAAAGACAAAATCTCCTGGTGTAGATCACACAAACGGTCCAAAACCTTTCCTTTGCTGAGCCACCTGACATCACTATGAACCAGCAAGTCAGTGTGCTCTGCAAATGCGTCAGTAAGCAGCATGGAAGAGGAAGAGGCAATCTGAAAAGTGACACTGTTATGAACATTGTGAATCCCATCCGCTCAACCTCCAGCCTTCAACAATGTTCATAACAGTGTCCATGGTGCTTTTCAGATCGCCGCTGAGCTTTGTGCACAGTATCGCTTGATGAATGATGCAGTGTAAAAACTCCATATGCGGGGCCACGGCTGCCAGCCTGGCCACCAGCTCCTTTCACTCTACCGGTCATAGCCAGAGCTCCATCTGTAACCAACAAGCAGTCTTTTTGTAAATCCAGTTCGTGCTCAATAAGAAAATGTGACAATCTTTTGAAAAATCACTTCACCTGTAGTGTGTCCCTCCAGCGGAACGAGCCCCAGTAGTTCCTCCCGAAAGCGCACTCCGTCATAAAACCTCACATACATGCACAGCTGGGCCACGTTTGTACAGTCAGTCGATTCCTCCACAGCGTTAGACATGAACTCTGCTTTTCGAAGGTTTTCCAAAAGCTTCCCTGCGACATCTGTTGCCAGTAGCTCCACTCTGCGGAGAGTTGATGTGTCCGAGAGAGGCACTTTTTGAATGGATGAAGTGACGCTTTCCTTCACTTTTTCGTCAACAATCATCTCATCAATAACTGCAAGTCTTTAACAATCTCCGACTCTGTAAAGGGCCTCTTCTGTCTGGTTAGTGTCCAGGCTACGCAAAGAGATGCACTTTGGAATTGGCGTATTTCCCCGTCAACTTTACGACACTTCTTAAGATTAGAAGTTGGAGGAGCTCTAAAAGGCTTGATCCTAAAATCCTTCAATGGTAAGATGCCTGAAAAGGCATCATGTGGCCACTCACATTCATGCAAAACAGTTGTTGGGAAGGAAAAGAGGACAACAATGCTTGTATTGATTAATCATTTTGGATCCTACAATGGTAGGTTAGAATACTGTTCTGTTGGGAACTACAGTTTGGCCTACATGTGTAGTCAAAGCCGGAGTGCATGTTCTTTGTTCTGGATATTCAATATTTTTTCTGATAACCAAATTTTTGGAATGCCCAAAGGCATACCATTTAATGGTTTCACGTTTAATGTATTATTGCACAACAGCAGGTTGTTTTCTTCTGGGGGGGTTATTCGATAGATGCCCAATAAAGGCTACATTTTGTCCAAAAGACAGAATCCCCAAGCAGTTGTGAGTGTGTACGTCGTCATTTCCAAACATCTCAGTTCTGCCTTTGCCAACTAAGCTCTACAGTTTTTATATGATAATGGGAAAACTTAATCTGCAACTTCCAACTTCTCTGTTTTGGCAGTTTTAAAACTCCTGAGCGGTATCTATAGCATTTTTAAACGAATAAGTAGTAGTATGGATGTACCAAAGCAGTGAATTAAGCCCCAAAACACCCAGATAGCTATCTGAATTTACTTCTTACTGAAAAAAATCATGGCATCCAGTGCAAATGCAGAAAAGCAACTGGAGTGTCCTCCATGTTTTAAAATGGGGATGATGGAACTCTATTTTCATTCTTTTGTGAGCATAAAGGCGAATTACTTTACAGAAAGTTTTAATTTGTTTCATCAGTCCACAGGACTTTCTCCTTGAAGAATATATTTATTGTGTTACTCTTTCAAAATGTGGCTGTTCCATTAAATCAATTTTCCTTTAGAAATATGGTGGACAGTGTTGTATCTTAATCTTGGTTATTACATAAAGTAACACTATGTAACTTACTGAGCAACAGCTTTTCAGTCGCACAGTCATTCATTCTGTTGGGCTCCATCCAAGGGGGCAACATCCTGGGCTGAGCGATGAAGCCGATACGGAAGTGTAAACAGCTGCAGTTCCATGGGAAGCCGCTACGCCTGGCCCCAAGAAGCAGCTAGTCCCCAATGACTTCCATTTGAAAAAGCCATACTTTAGAGCAGAATTAAACCTGTTTACAGTCTGGTACAAAAAAGTGTTTAAGTCCCAATCGCAAGGTTCTTCCTTCATGACAATTCTGAGGGGGGGGGGGATCTTTTTCTAACTCCTTCGTTTAAGCGATATAGAGGTTTGAAATTCACGTGACGTCACAGTCAGCGCGACGACTGCAACTCCTAGCCTGCTGCCTGCTCGGCTTCACCTGAGCTAACAGGCTTATCCCCGGTCAGTAAACACCACCGTTCCACTCACACATCTGATGAATAACACGGTTTGATATTCGGCTTGTTATCCTAACGGACATGTTAAAGACTTCTGCGCTCCCGTTTCTGTGGTAAGTTAAGTCTAGTATTTTATTTAGATGTGTTAAAGTGATTCGCAGGTATTGGTGTCTCTCCAGACTGTCGGCTTATTAGCTTAGCTCCGCTAGCCCAGAGGCAAGATACTAGGGTTGAGCGAGTACAGCATTATCTTTATCTGTATCTGTATCTGTTAACCATATGAATTATCTGTATCCGTATCCGTACTCGGAGTGGGCGGGGCCTAACCCGGAAGTGGGTGTGATTTAACCCGGGAGTGTGTGTGTGAGTGTGTGTGTGAGTAAGGGAGAGACAGAGAGAGAGAGGGGGAGTGTGTGTGTGTAGCTTAATTTGTAATATTTTTTATACCACTACTACCTAGAATGTGTCAGACACACTGCGTCACTGCGTGAAGTAAAATAAAACTGGTTAGAGCCAGTGCGTGAAGTAAAATAAAACTGGTTAGAGCCAACTGACGGTTTAAAAAAACAAAAAAAAACTCCAACGACCGGCAGAGAGAGGGAGAGAGAGAGAGAGAGAGTAGCCAGACGCTAGAGAGTAGTCAGACACTCAATGCGTGAAGTAAAAAAAAAAAACTGTTTAAAAACAAAACAAAAAAAAATCTCCGACAGGCAGAGACGCAACGTGAGTCGCTTTTTACCAGCACCACGTCTGAACGAACCCACGTTTAACGGACCTCTACTGGTTAATAAATAAGTACAAACTGAAATAAAAACAAACTTAAAGACCCGCGAACCTGAGTGACTGAGAGACAGAGAGCTGTTCTGTGAGTGAGTGAGCAGAGCGGTGTGTGAAGGGGAGGAGCGCTGTGACGCTGTGTGAGGATTTTCATTCAGTCCGAGCACAGATATTGACTCGTATAATACTCGTGCTCGGCAAAAGTGCTTTATCCGTACCGGATACTCGTTTCAGCCGAGTATCCGGCTCATCTCTACAAGATACCAGCAGTAATGGCGATCTGAACGGGAGTAATTACCGACTCACACCGACAAACTGCAAGATGAGCCGGTCGCCCAGCAGAGAGAAGCGTTAGAGTTTGATGATGAATCTTTTAAACTGTGACAGGAGACTGTGTGTGTCCGGAGAATAAGCTCCAGCAGTAAGAAATCTAATGTAATGTCAAGTTGTTTTTTTTCAACATACCATTTGACTTGACAATGATACACAGATTCTTATTCTGCAGAAACAGATTTACTGTGATCAACTGAAACCTGAGTATTTAAGGTCATATCTGCATTTTAAGAGCAGCTGTTCAAAGTACCTGAGGCTGATGTCCACCACATATATCCTAAGCTGAACTGATTATGATCTGATGAACTTTGAAGTAATACACTTTTATTTTGACCATGTAAAAGTCTGTTAAGGAGTTAACCTGGCACATGTATGACTTTACATATCTGTGTACTTGTGTTGAATGCTCCTCTAGGATGTCCAACATGAGACACAACTGGTATCCAACCAGACCGAACACTGAGTCATCACTTCAACACTGACTCCAGGTACAGACCTGTTTTCATTACTAAAAACAATCAAGCAAAGTATTGCACATAACACATAATGAATTAAATAATATATGCAATACTTTTAATGTGAAATAACTTGATACTGTACATTCATTGTCTTGGTAGTGCACAGTTTAATCCAAAAACACAGAAAATAAGAATACAAACTTTGTTCATAAGTAACACTTCCTCTACAATAATGCCATACTTTTATTATTTCCTATCATTTTATAAGGTACGGACGAGCCTGAAGGACACAGCTGTGATGACCATGTTCTGTCTCTTATGGCAAAGAAGAAAAATAAAACCCTGGGTTCTTATCTAAAGTGTATCAAATCAGAAAGCAAAAGATAAACAAGTGTCAATTTTTTTAGCCAACCATTAAGAATATAGAAATGAACTTTATTATCCATGACACTTAGCAATGACTGCCAACTCTAAACAGTTGCAGGCCGTCTTTAGTTAAGGGAGGAAAACATGAAGCTGGTGCAGTCATCTTCTTGTTGACCAGCCTGAAGCTGCCGATCTCCACCACGTTGCTGCTGAGGACATCAGTTGCTGCAGTTCTTCATCTAATGAAAAGAAGAAACTCACTATTAAAGAATGAGGGTTAGGGTTAGGGTTAGAATCGTAATGGTGGATATACCAGCCTGTATCAGAATATTAGTGAAACATAGTTACTATCACATGCAACTTACACATGTAGCATATTGATATTAACTTATTAAAATATAAAAAATAAAGTCACAACCAAACACACAACTCTAGTAAACTTGCTTCATCTGTTCATTAGACATGTTAAATAAATGGTAACTTTTATAACAACTACATGTTAAAAAAAGGCATGCATATGATGATAGATAAAGCAATAGGTTTTGTTGTTGTATAAATTAAAGGTTACTTACCTCTAGTTGATGGTAAAGATAGCGACACTCCGGCTGGATAGCGCTAACCTTTAGCACCGGTGACTAGCATGTCGACGGTAGCTGGTTAGCTGTATCCTAAGCTAACCAGGTATCTACAGCTCTGCTGCCGTCGCACAGCTGTCAGACTTCACTCGCGCTCCTCTTCCTTGCCCTTTGATCGGTTAGCCCGGAACTAGGAGGAGTCAGCCCTGGCAAGATGGTGCCGGGGGAACGCCTCCTACTAGCCTCATTCTCACTCTGCCCTCCGTCCCTCCGTCCATTTATAAATATTAGTGCTGTCAGTTTAACGCGTTATTAACGGCGTTAACGCAAACCCATTTTAACGCCGTTAAATTTTTTATTGCGAGATTAAAGCAGAGCTGCCAACTCTCACGCTTTCGCCATGTGACGCACGCTTTTGCATGTTGGTGGTTGACTAAGTCGTAATCATTTTTTAAAACATCATTGTATTAGGCCGTCATGAAGTACAAGGAGCGGGCGAGTGTGTGTGGTTCCAGATAGCGCACCGTAGCCCCGCCCCCTGCCCCGCGCACTCGCTCAGGGAGACACAGTGAGATCAGAGCTCGTTCACGTGAAGCAGCCTCTCAATGACTCACTGCTTCTTAACTATGAAAACAGTGAAAACACAGAGTTTCTCTGGTCTCAGCTGATCAGAGATCAGCGCCTCAGCTTCGCGATCAGAGCAGAAGCTGCAGTTCGTTTCTACCGAGCTGCAGTATCTGTGTCCACCTCCAGTCTGACCTGCTCTCACTTTTTGTTTTAATATTTCGCCAACTAAAATATATATTTTTAAGCTACTAGGCTGCAGCTATATGTTTTTATTTATTTCAAAATAGGCTACTTCTTATTTCATAGATTTTCCACAAATATGGGGAGGACTCAAATAGCCCTACACAGTTCTGTGTTTAATTTGTTTCAAAGTAGGCCGACACTTGCCTTTGTATTTTGTTTGTTTGTTATTTTGTTGCTTGTCTGTTTGAGAGGCCTGACTGCTATGTTCACAGCAAACTTGAAAAAAATAAAATATTAAGCCATGGTTTAACTGCACTTTAGGCTGAGTCCTTGTTTACCTGAAATGTGCACTTTATAATTTTATTTTGTACCGCCCTGTTTGGCAATGTTGTTTTTCAATAAAATAAAACATCTGCATAAAGCAAGCCAATCCACTTTCCATGTTGATAGAGCATTAAAACCCCCAAAAAAATTATGGAGAAAAAAATTAATGAAGGGACATTAAGAATAGATACAAATTTGGGATTAATCGCGATAAATTTTGAGTTAACTATGACATAAATGCGATTAATCGCGATTAAATATTTGAATCGTTTGACAGCACTAATATATATATATAGTCTATGGCTCCATCTCCAATTGATCAGTTTTAGTTTTCATATAAAGAGAAAACAACCTCAGCTCTGACTGCAGACTTCTGCTCACTGAACAGAATCTCCACTGAACGGTGGTTATTCCCCATGATCCCTGGCTTCCTGAACCTCAAGTGTGAGGAGTTGTACTCTGTGTTCTTTACCTTAACTACTCTCATTTCTATCGATCCGCAGCTGCCCTCACAGGTCTGAATTCTCAGAGTAAAACCTGTGAAGCTCTCCAAAGCATCTTGATCTGAGATGACGTATGATAAGTCGTCCTGTCCCTGTCTGAGAAATGGTCTCGGAGAGGAAAAGATCAGTTTCCTGCTGGGTACAATAAAGATCTTATCTTATTTATTTCACAATTCCCCTAAACGATTTCTTTCAGCCGGCGTCCTCTGACCAATAACTGTTGCTTGAAGGTCATAACTGAAAGTGAAAGAGTTTCAACAATTCATGCTTCTATTTGTTTCAGCAACACGTGATGAGCTATTGATCTAAATCAACAGCGCTATCTTCACCCCTGCTTTGCTCTGATATCTGAGCCAGACGTTTGCTTTGGTGCTGACCAGGCACACAACACCGCTACATCTGTGTATCAGAGGATGTGATTCGATGAAAATAAACAGGTTTAAAGATAGATACAAAATTATCCGTTGTAATTAATACAAAACCCAGGTTTAAGAGAACACATATTTAAACATGTTTAAACAAATAAGATCAATATCAAAGCTACTGTTTGCTCCAGGATGTCAATTTTCTCTAGGCCATGGACACACAACAATAAGCAATGTCCTGCTATAGACCCCCCCCCCAGCAAAGCAATGTCCTGCTATAGACCCCCCCCCCACAGCAAAAACAAGCATGACCATTATCATCCATCGTCCCACTGAGCAACTCTAGCATGATAGCAATATTGAATAACTTTGACAACCTTTGTCTTCATTTTACACTTTTTATTACTCTAGCAATAATAAAGTTTGTAACTAATATGTAGTGTCCTCAACAAAATGAAAGTCATTGACATTTCAGTTTTTTTTAATCTGTGGTTCAATGCATACATTATTCAGTTTGCTCTAATCAAATTGTGCTGTGTTTAACGTATATTACATCAGACCTAATTTTTCATTCGTTGTAGGGATCGTATTCACATTCAGGTGTTTACCTTGACACCTGCACCATCTCACTTATGCACCACACCACTGTGTTGATGGAGAGGGGTACTTTATCAGCCGTCCTCGCAGCCTAATCAACTTCCCAGACAATGGCTCTGGCAGCGGGCAGAATTAGATCTTTGTCGGCTACGTGAGATGTGTGCAGGGGGAGTGTGACACAAGGCAATAGACGGACAACTCCAGGACCAACCTGGGAATGATAGACCTGATGCCTGCAGGTCTATGATGGTGAAGCTCATCATCCAGTGTCCATCTTCTATAATCCAATAAGAGCAGTTCACCTTGACTTTAGTAAGCTGGGACACAAAGCGTGACAGTTGTGATCGGCGGATTAAAGATACTCTACAGCACAGGTTATCAGACTGTGGAGTGTGCCTCCTCAGTGAAAGGTGTTTTTAAAACAATCAGTAGTGAGTTATAGTTACTAATCAATCAGTGGCCGTGCCATAGAGTTCATGACCTCAAATCTTACCACACAGACCTAATACACACACTTTTAGATTTGAGGTGACTTGACACATCCCAATTCATATTTTTTTAGTCTATCATGAATGAACGTCCTTATACTAGAAATAATACAAACAATCATGCGTCTCAAAATCTTGAGTATGAGAATCCACATGTTCTTCAGTTTTCTATAGTGTGGTGTCCTGTTATTTTAGTTTGTACTGCTGTCTCGTGCAGTTTTCCCCTGCGGATCTTCTGTGTTCCTTGTGCGCCTTTACGCTCAAGTTCTGCTCCTGCTCACCAGAGTAGGCCCCTGTGTTTTTCATCCCCGGGTTTTTGACTCTCCAGTAGTCACCGGTTATGTTTTGTTTTTGTCTTGTTTAAAGACTCCTTTTATATTAAATACACCTTTTTGTTATAACCTCTGCATCCTGGGTCCATCTCCTCCACCAAACTGTAACATATAGTCCACTGACAAAAAGATAGATAGCAATATTTAAGTTTTTAAGAAGTGGTGGCATGGTTTAAATGTGTTAAAATATTTATTTATATGACTGCAACAATACAAGTTTTAAATGCTAACCTGTTGTGGATTACAATTCCTTGTCAATCCCTTACAGCTTTTTACAATGAATGAAAAATAATGTTAAAATCGACAAAGCCACTGTTCTCTGTTTTGATTGAAATCCCACTACATGTAATATTTTAATAAGCAATAACCTGGGAAACAAGGTGAAAACAAATCAAAAGTAAGAAGACACTAAAGTCTAAATGGTCTCTTTTCATCTTTTGTTTATCATGCTGTCTTTACATGAACAGCCCTCTTTCTGCTAAAATGTTAAGTTATCAGAACTAATGAAATCAATTTAAATAAAAAAAAAATACACATGATGATAAGATGCGTGAATAGACAGTCAAAATTAAGCAATCTCTTACTACCCATTGGTGCTCTCTAATTTAGCTCACACAATTATGATGAACCTCTTTACAGTGAAGTGTTGAGTCATATATTTCAGTCAGTTGGAAGGACATTTTTATTGATCCACTCTAAATTCTCTTATAAGAGTTTGTTTTCAAATAATAGATGAGTCATAAATCACAGCTAGGGGTGTGTGCACTAAGACCACACATTTCCTGCAGATGTCCAGCATCAAGGACGCTGGAGGCCCTATGCTTAACTTGGTGTATATAAATTCATGGTTTTCATATTGATATAAATTGCCTTCTATATATTCTTTATAATAGTTTATAGCAAGTTTAAAGACCAATGTAGTGAGTTTCAAAGCACTAAAAGCAAGGACACAGGCGAGAGTGGTTGCCAGACAAGTGCCCAAGCTGCATTGGACCTGTTCGTTTGAATTAGATCACGTTTAAACATGATTAAATTAAAACTCTACCAAACATTCAACTGTACCTGATCAATTTTATAATCAACAGCTATTACCATTTCCCACATCCTATTGCACAAATTACCTGTAAGAGTGACTGTACAGCAGCAGTGATTACAATTGCTTACCGCTAGCTTCAGCTTTGCTACTTTTCTATTTGTTTACAGTAAGCACAGTCTCCACTTTGGTACAAAGAGAACTGTTTCGGAATGATGTGGTGTGGTATCATGTGTTTCTCCTCGGTTTGCCCCCCCCCCCCCCCCCCCCCATACCCTTTTGCCTGGGACCCCCCCAGCACTCCTTGAAGCCCTCCTGCTGTGTGGTCTGTTCCATCTGTTTGAGCAGCAGAAGCAGGGTTGTGAGTCCATGTGCATTACTCCTCAAGTTAAATAATAATCGCAAAGCAACAGGATCATTGTTTTTAATTAAGTGTGCTGCATTCATTATAGGTCTGTGCTCTTCGAAGCATCCTCCACAAGAAAAATGGTTTGTTGAGACAGTGTTCTTACTTAAAACCATTGCTGGCAGCAAGCAGGCTCATTAGCTTGCGACAAGCTGGAGTCATTTGTTTAAATAAGGAAGGCTAAAATGATGACACACTGTTTTTTAAGGCCAGTGAAGGACAGTGTGGAAACTTTTTTTTTTTGGGGGGGGGGGGGGGTACTGCTACGTTACTGCTACTGCAACTTCTGTCTTAAAATGTTTAAAAAAATCCATAAACACTACAAGTTCATTGTATCATATTGAAGGTAAAGTGAGAACTAGTATGTTGTTTGCCACTGCCAACCAATGTAGGTTCAGTCTACATCTTTTTACCCCAGACCCATGTAAGGTCACTGTGACCTTTTCCTTTGATCACTGAAATCTATTGAAATTCCAAGCGATAACTGGTCATTATTTCAAGATATTCCCTCAAGAGACGTCAGATATCATGTTCAAAAGGTCCAAAGCATGTTTGTAAACCCACTGTGACCTTGACCATGGACCGTGCAAATCGTATCAGTTAATCAGTGTGTCAAAATGAACATTTCTACCAAAGATGATTCAATTCTGCAGAGGTATTTCTCAGATGTTACGTTCACAGGATCAAACCATTCTAATCAGTTCATATCTGAATCCAAGGAACCTCTGTTATGTTCACAAGAATAAGATGGTTGGATGGTCAAGCTGAAAACCTAATGCCACTGGCTAGGGCGGAGGGATACAAATCTGTGCAATGCAATTTTAAAGAATCATCCGTCTTTTGGTTTCTTATCACAATATTTTCCATTTCCACTCTTTCTCTCCGTTCCTCTGCCATCTTCCTCATCTTCACTGCAATCTCTCTTATATCCACTAAGAAAAGATCTGGAGAAAATGTTCCTTGACTCCTCCACTGCACTTTGGCTGCAGAATGACACTTATATGAAAATGAACAACTATAAGCAATTTTGCCGGCCAGGGCACCACATTTATCAACATGTATATGGACAGAGGGGGAGGGAGGAATGATAGATAAAAATGATTATCGGGGGAGAGATTGCCAGCATCGGGCAGAGCGACAGGTCAGGGATGAAGACCTAGAAAAGAGGAAAGGAGAGAAAGGAACAAAGGGAGAGGAGAGATGATAAACTAAAAGAGCAAGTGAAGGAAAGAGCGACAGAAGGGAAAAAAGACAGTGTAGGGGGAGGACATGAAGGAGGAAGGTCAGTAATGAGGTGGCAGATAGGCTGCCAGACTCCCCATGGCTCTGAAACACTGACTCACACACTGACAGACTGGGTGGATGGAAGGGAGGGAAAGATAGAAGGAGGGAAAGAGGAATGGGTGGCATTGAGACTGGATGATGGGAATGACTGAACTGCCAACCTAGGGAATCATTCCATGGAAAAAAGCACAAAGCTAATGTATGTGCTACATAAAACCATTACAAATACAGAGTCCTCAGAGCCTGTTTGAAAGGGGGGTTGTAATCCAGGGCGTCTACTGCGTGCTGGATATTTAGACAATATGGTCTGGCAATGTTGAGCTGTTGTATTTTTGGAGCACCACTAGCATTCAGTTTTGTATGCAACCACCTGCAGCCTCATTTATAGCCGTTGCATACGCCTATGTCAGACCACATTTTGTGTGTATGCCACTTCTCACGCAAACATAGAGATATATAAAAAAAAACTAACCCTAACCCTAACCCAAAAAACTTGATGGGAGAACTTATACGTAAACTATGAGTACGAACATTTTGGAGACAGGAAAATGGCGACTAATGGAGTTCTTTGTTATTGCGCAATAGAACTGTTTCATTAGAGCCTTCAAACACTGCACCATAGTGAGCATATGTGTGTGTAAATCGCTGCAGTGAACATGTCTGTGCTTCGCACTGGAGACCACTTACTACAAATAAATAAACTGTGTTCACCTTTAAACTTTAATTTCCAAAAGATGCCCCAGAGTGGATGTAAGGAGATGACTGATGTGTCATTGCTGTAAACAACAACAATACAGTGACACTCATGTGTAATGCTGTGTGATGGATGCACTGGCACTGATAGAGGAGTACGCGGATAGAAGTATTTGTGGGAGTGTTTAGAGGCTATGAAGACTTCCTGTCTATTATGATGACTCATCAACTAATTTAGATTTGATAAATCTGTGATTTGGGATCTTTGTGCTGAACTGAGTCCAGTATTACACAGATCGAACCGACGGAACCAGACCTTCCCAGTGCAAACACAAGTCCTCACCACTCTGGGTTAATTAACCAACAGGTATGTGTTTGATATGTATAACCTGACAATTTTTACCGTCCTTCTCCATCCACCTCTTGGGAATAAATCGTTTTCTGGTAAAGGCAATAGACCATGTATTATTCAGATTATGAGAAACTATTTTGGGGGTTATTCTTTAAATTTGACCACCTTTTCATTTCAGACACTGTCCTCTCTGTTGTATCACTCTCACTCACCGCATTAGCAGCATCAGCATAATGATGTTAGTGCATTATCTTTTATTAATGACATTACTGCTGTGGCCTCCAAACGATTTATCTTCCCTCACCTCCACTTCACTCACACACATTTCGAGCTCGGTGTTGGAAAATTTATTTGGACAAATGAAATTAAATGAAAATTCACACATTATCTACTCACCACTATGCCAGTGGACAGGTGGGTGAAGTGTTTGAGTCCACAAAACACTTTTGGAGTTTCAAGGGTGAACAGTGTTGCAGCCAAATCCAATACAATTAAAGTAAATTCTTGACCAATACTTCAATGTAAAAATAAACTAAAGTGCCTCCACTTACGTTTTTTGCCTAAATGTCATAAACACTGTAGTAGGGGTAAACCAGCAATCTCTGCTAAGCAAAACACATTACAGATCAGTATTTAACACATTGTATTTCATAGCTTTCATCCATTCACAAACAGAAATACATTTTTTGATTTACATACCAGAAATCTTATATAGAAGTTTCGCTGCAGAAATGCTCCCTGTGTGAACACCGGAGAGACGCAGCAGTTGCTAATGCACCCAGTGTTGCCAAAACACAAAATAGCTGGTTCTGGATCCTATACCTGGCAACCTGTAACTTTGGAGTAACTGGATATTTAGTGTACATAGTTTAAAGTGTATGTTGTGTTTCATTAGGTGTAGTAAGATTTGATGAATGTATTTTGCTTAAACTACTGAAACTGGTAAACGCAAACAACATCTAAAGTTACTTTGTGTGAGTTTTGCTGATATCCACCGCTCCATGTTTACATTTGCACACATCACAGATGTACTGCCACATTGAGATTGCACTTTTTTGCACTACCATAACCGACCAGGGCTGTTTTGTAGAAAGTTAACCCAGGCCTCTCTCCTGCAGTGTGCAGGGCATTTATGTAATAAGATAAGTCTGGTATTGCAGGTGTTGATAACATGAGTATAGGAAATAGGACTATAGGATTAATGTTGTCACAGGACAGCAGAAGTCAGTACCACATTTATTAACATTGTACAAGTACTGTGTTTTTATCTATGACCCTTGAACATTTTGTTAAAAATGTATATTATTAAAAAGACTAGGAAGTTAGTGTTATATGAATTGTTTAAGAATATGGAGTAATTTAGCTTAATATGAAAGTAAAGTGCAGTTAAGGTTGATACTGTGTGTTTCTCACTACTGTAACAAATGCAATAACAAATGCAATATCTGTCTTATCTCCCCCAGTCCATCACAAGTTTAAGTTTCATAACTGGAAAAACTGCAGCTAAACCATCACATTACAAAGAAAAGGAGGTCTTAGTAAGACAACCTTGGACAAGTCGATAGACGAATTTTACTATTTTTCAGATTTCTGCCACAACAACAGCAGTTTACACAGCAGTCAAAGAGCAGATCACTTCTCTGCCGGTAAATGATGAGGATTCTCTCTACAGCGTTACCGACTGAGTTTTCACCTCACTTCAAGGGTCAGTTGCATCTGTCACAGTATGGTGTTTTGAGACACACTTTCTTGGTTCATGTTCCTGTAAACAAAATAGGTCATAACTTCAGTAACCTGATGGAGATTGGATGGAAACCCAGGTCGGCAGGGTTGAAGTCCTGGTTTTGTCTGCCCTGGCCAACTGACCATGAACTCTGAGTGGTAAACTACAATTAATAATTGCAATGAAGCAGGCACTATTTACATTTAGACACACACATGCTGGCAACAGGTCGAGATTTCTGTTTTGACAGCCAAATATATTTTTTTCAATTTCCTGCAGAATGGGGATTGAGTTGTAGTTGTGTAGTAATGGAGCAGAATCTCAGACTTTGTATAAATATTCCAAAATGTAACGTGTTTTTCTTAAGATCCCAAATGGCATTACATAAAAACCTCCAAAGTAGTTTTTTCACAAAGGGTTTAACAGCCTTTTTGTCCATCTTAGTTATGTTAGCACAGATGGGACTAGAATACTTTTTGTCAGTTTATTTACTTATTTCATTATGAAGTCTTCAATCACCAGTGACCCTTTTAAACCTCAATTCAAATTATTACCAAAAATGGCCTTAACAAACGTTTAGAATTCAGTTTTTACATTGTTGGGTTGAAAATAAAAAAAAGAGGTTCATTTGGGTTGCCAATGTGTGAGTAGGACCATTTATGAAAACCACTGTAATTCATGACCTGTCATTTTGTGGAACATTATTTATTTTACAATATCACATAATTTACTCGACTGGTAGTAAAAGAAAAGGTTTTCTGATTTAAAAAAAAGTAGAATAAGCTACATTACCTATGTTGACTTAACTTCCTGCTGTACATCTTAAGAGTTAGCAAATATCACAGGCCTATACAATATAGATTGTTAATATCCTTAATTTACTCAAAACATCTTGCATAGCCGCCCTTACATATCAGTTTTCAGTCTTACCTTCAATCCTATGTTATGACATTGCTATTTTCGCTATGTTACCCTAAACTAAATTTTATAAACAAATTTTGAACACTTTCGCACCTGGCATGTCTATTTGAACTTACCGGAGAAATATCAGTAACAAGTTCTGTACACGTGATACGTTCCATATTAATAAAGATGGAACACTGCCTCATTAGCAAGTTGTCTTAAAGGTAAAAGCACAATGTATACTTTTTGCATCAATGCTTAAAAAATAGCAGAATTTTTATTTTGAAAAGTTGTGCACTTGGGTCTGAAGATTGTGTCAATTGCTCCACAGGCCTCTGAAATAACCGACATGTAATGCAGAGTATGAAGAAATAACACCAGTTAATTAAATCCTTCAGACTTTCACATAACCAACACACACGCAGTAATACAGCAAATTCAGTTTAATGTTTTTGAAAAACATTGACTACAACATCTTCATTGCAGATAAACCAGGTGTGATACAATGGTTTCTAACTTCACTCTGCACCAGAGACTCTTTATAAAAAGCTCTGCACACAACATCCAGAACCAAGACAAAATGACCCTACTGGTTTAGTTAAATATTTAGTAGTAAGTATATATTGGTGATTAGCTTTTTAAATATTTACATTCACAGTATCAACACACCACCAATGTTTTTTTCCTAAAACGTGTATTTTTGGGTTTCACCTTAAGCACTTGAATGAGTAACAATTTTACTATTTCACTGTGTTTATTTCAATCTTTAAGAATTTGTGTGCTGAAGCTTCAGGATCACATGAAGGTTTTCATCCTCGTGTCTATAGTAAACCTTACATCCTCCCTACAGATCTCCTCGTTTTTGCCCCCGCCCCCCGCACCCCCCACCCACCCCAGATTATATAGCTTTCTGCCCATCCCTTCTCGCCCACTCAGGCATCATCATTCAGGGATCTTCTGATCCTCTGCCCAGCTCAGAACTGTGTCCTCTGGTCAGGGAGAGGTGCCAGCTGTAAACGCCTACAACCAGATAAGAGCGGGAGTGAGGTCATGTGTATGTTCTTATCGACAGTTTGTCAGATTTGACAGTTTTAGATCACTCTATCGTTCCTTGACATTCCAGTTATTTAAACACCAAGGCTCCATATCCTCCCCCCACACACTTTAATCTCTTCAATATAGCACAGGTATAGCAGCATGTGTTGTTGATGTAGCAGTGTGTCGAATTTATGCTAGAATAGCAAGCATAAATTATCAATAATAGCTAATTATATGATATTACATATTAGGTGTGTGTGAAAAGCATCATGCGTGTTTTGCTTTGGGCACAGCCCTGTTGATGTTTCTGTGTGTGTGTGTGTGTCCTTTTTATCAGCATCAGTTCTGATTACTGGTTAGTGACAGAGACAGGAGTAATTAGCTGTGTTGGTTTTTCAGTTCATCATCAGCGCGGGCTGTGATGCATACAGTTTGATAACCGTAAATGTACCCGAGCTGGAGATAATACAGCTGACCTTTAGAAAGTCATGAGTAAAGTTGAGTTTTCCGAGGTGCAGCTTCAGTCGATCTTATTAGGAAGCACGGCGAGATGGACGAGGTCTGTATGTGCGACAGGTAATGATTAAATGTGAGATTAACACGCCCAAGGCCCCTTGGAGGGCCCCTTATATGAAATGCTTGTTTCCAAATTACTACTGTTGTAAGTAGATCAAAATTGACTCATAAAATCAGTTGAGATGCTGAACATGTATCAATATAATAAATAAATAAATAGTGGAGGCCCTCAGAAGCCCCTGTCACCCCTACAAAAACTGCTAAATAGTTCAGGACCAGCTGCCCCTGCACTTCTCTAAATGTTAGTAATGAAGACTAGTGACCACAGATGATCCCATTCACCCCAAATCTGAATCTCGACCAAAGAATGAGAAAAAAAGCTAATGTGAGGAAAACAGGAATGTGTTGAAGCTAACATCAGCAGTTAATTGCTTGAAAGAAAATTGATAAATCGGCTTTATCAGTATGTTAAATGAATCTAATATGACATTGTCGCACAATGGTTGCTGAGGGACATGGTTGAGCTTGTGGAGTGGTTGTTTGTAAAAGTTATTACAAGCAATCATTTTAGTTTTTTTACTGAGAAATATTGGACAATTTATCAAGGGTATATAGTGATAAGGTTTCATTTGTGGTGACTGGATCACGCTTCATGAGAGTTAAGAACTGACATATCTTTCTTAAGCAGCACCTTTTTACTATTTAACTGTGTGTGTGTGTGTGTGTGAGCAAGCCAGATGCGGAGCTGACGAGTGTGCACCCTCGGTCTCCCCACAGCTAAACAGAGTAGATGATGGTTAGATAGTGATCAACCAGGAACTGTAACAGGAAGCGTGAAAATGTTTGTGGGCGTGTGTGTGCGCGTGTGTGAAGACCGCTGGCGATCAGTGATGGAGCCGCTCCGTCACACATTACCTCACTGTTGCTCACAGTGAACCATGTGATCAGTACTAACCAATCAGAAGATAGAAGGACTCAGGCTGAGGTAAACTGCATGAGGTACACCGTGTGAGAAACACAGAGGCAGACGCAGTTATTCAAATCAACTAGTTTTAAGCAGCTGATGTAAATAATAACTATATAAACAAAAATCTGAGAATAGTGTGCTCATTGTTGATATATTTTAACGAATTCCCTTTGAAACCCTACAGATGTAATGATTAAATGTTGGTTATAGTGATAGAGATGTGTAGGATTACTGACTCTACCTACTAAATATTGAATCCGTCTTCATCATACACCTCCTCACATGTCTCAGCTGACAGATTCCATTTGAATTCGTACAGCTGTCCCTCACATGCACGTACCCAGAGCATCTTTTTTAGACATCAAACTGTACTGTATTGCTGCTTACAAGCTGCAGTGCACCCGAAAAAATGCTGAGTTCAAAATAACCCAATTTAGGTTATTGCAGTAGCTTGGTTCTGGGACCAGTCTGGTGCTGGGTTATTACCTCAAATTCAATCAAGTTGAGTATGTTGTTGGGATTGGATGGATTGACAAACCAAGACAGATTCTGGGTTATCGGATCTTGGACTAAAACATAGTTACTTTATTTAAGTCAATTGCTGTATTAAAAAATGTATTGAAATATAATTATATGTTTGTTTTCTGTCTGATCGACCAATTAAATAGCTAATTTGGCCCATTGTTTTATTTGGTTCTTAAATTACACTGGGCTGGCCACACCTTCCTCTGTGCCGGTTTAATTAAATAATGAATTTGAAAAATAAATGGAGAAGATACCTAAGGGAGGTAGGGAGAAATTGCGAGAGAAAGACCCCCCCCCCACACTCATCCTAGGTTGTGCCCACCTCATTATCATTGCTAACTATAACAGATAACTATACCGTTTTCCAAGTAAAATAATATGCATTGAAAGCACTTGTGCCAATTATAGATCTAACATAAAGCATTTAAAAATGTGAAAGACCGAACCCTATCTAATTTTACTCAAAGTGGTTTGTTCCACTCCCAATCACACGCGCACTCTCTCTCTCTCTGTGTTGCCAGATGTAATATATTTATTGTATTTGTATGATAATTTAGCCCTCTGTACAATAAATAATGCATGATGTACGATATTTCGATTACACTTTCATTACTATTACTTTTATTCAAACATGATGGTGTGACATGGTTGGTTTACATATTTAGGGAAGCATGAAGATGAGGAGGATGGAATGTGTCCATTTTTCAAACCCGCCCACAAAGTCAAAGCTCAGGTTTCTCAGATCCCACTTGATGTGATTCAATCTGGACCCTCGTTTGCATATGTCCCACGAACTGTCGCCCATGATATGCTTCACACCAATCAAATCAGACTGGTGTTTAGCCTCCTTGTCCTCCTGTTCTGGCGGTTGAGTTGTGCTCTTGGAAAGGTATCTATGAATTGTCGCAGCACGTGTTATCTTGAAGCTTTCAGTGCCTAGCTTGAGAACATCAAAAGCTAGTACTTTTGGTAGTAAAGCCAAGTTATGTGTACTATGCAATCCATTTTGATTGCAAATTACGTTCAGATAGTATTAAACAGCAGAGTTACAGATCCGATTCATTATTAGTTTTTAATAAAATCTTCTATCACTGTGCGTGTAACATCAAATCGCTGCAGTGAGCGAGACTGAACCATCTGACGCAAGAGGTAATCATTCCGATAGCTCTGAATAAATAAATAATGCCGTGACACTGGTGCGTAATGTTGCGTGATGGATGCAAGTGAATAGAAGCAGGAGGAAACAAGGGCTCAGCGATTACTAAGAGCTTTTGTCCCATGATGATGAATGATCGGCTGTTTTAGATTCTATAGATCTGTGATCTGTGATATTATCGCTGAATTGAGTCCAGTATTAGATCAACCGACGGAGCCGAACCATCCAAGTACAAACACCAGCAATCTAAAAATAATTCTGTTAAATCCTATGGATTGGGGACATCCCAGTTGTCTCTGAATTTACTAATCCTGTATTTTTGGATGATTAAAGCACAAACATGAGATACAAGTCACCTCTGACATTCTCACAGTTTTTTTTTTGCCTCCTACTTTGAATTGATCTTTTCTTATTTCAGGCTCCGTTCTCTCTATCTTCTTCACTGACAGACATTGTGTTATCCACAGCAGCAGTGGCAGAGTAGCAGTGTATTTTCTTTATTAGTGACATCACTGCTGAATCATAAAGTCGCTCTTCACCTCCACCCCACGAACAAACTCCTCGATGTCAGTGTCAGAAAGTCTGAAAGTCATGACTCACGGTGGAAACCCATTGGTCAGCAGCATCATTTAATATTCATTTTGAATGTGGGCGTGTAGAGGGGGCGGAGTATGAGGCAGAACCAAGTACGAATGTTTTCAGGTGGACTTATAAAGTCAACAATGTGTTCAGGTGTGTGTGTGTGTTTGTGTGTGTGCACAGTTTTAAAAATCAGAGTTTTCTTTTGCGTACACCAGTTCCGAATTTGGTGCGCACCTACACTTTTAGTGTGAATCCCACACACTATTTTATAGAAAGAGACCAGTGCTGCTTCTCTCAGGCAGAGGCAACCGTGAGAAAAACAGCAGAACAGCATGAGAGAAATCATACCCCCTGATGAGATGTGACATTGCTGTGAATCTACATGTGACAACCTCACCTCAGCACTGTCAGCAGCTGAGCGTCTGAGCTAGGGAAACGCGGCTCGAGGGGGGGGGAAATCCTCTTATCAGAACAGCTCTGGGGCCAGGAGCAAGGTAGTGGTTGGGATTTCGGACGGGAGCTGCAGCCAGAGGAGGAGCGGGGAGCTTGCTGATGATTTGGGCTTACGGTCGGCAGACAAAAGCAAGCTGGCACAGGATGGGAGAGGATACACCCAGCGGCCTCCAGCAGCTTAGAGGATTTAAAGACAGGAAAGTGGATGGGCTCCAACTTTATACCCATCCCCTCCTACAGCTCTTGATCCGCAGGGCCCTCTTCTGCAGCTGACACTTGATCAATGCCCCCCTTCCCCTATGTGGAGGTGTAGGCAGCAGGAGGGTGACGGGAGGGTGTGGTGGAAGCTTGTGTGAGCTAGAGGGATGAGGATTCAGGAAACGAATGATGTCTAAAGCAGAATACATCAAGGAGAGAGGTAATCAGCGATACAGTCGTTAACAAGTTCACAACACAGACAAATCTGTGTATGTACAGTATACTCATTTAGAGCCAATCCCGTTTCACCCCTTCTCCTTGTAATCAACCCTAAAAATTGCGACGGCACTTCAAGAAGCCGTTACATCATCAGTAGCAGTTGTAAAGGTGTGACATATGACATCGATGTAAACAGACGCCACAAAAAGTTTTGCCGGGGACGTCATTGTAATAACATTGTTGACATATTACAACATGAAATTATGTGAAAATAGATGTTTATCATGCAAAGAAAAAATATTTACGGTAGTTGTGAAAAAAATGACCATAAACCCATACAAGATATTACAGTTATCGTAATTTTCAAATCCTTATTGATCCAGAAAATAGTACATCTGTAGGTCTCCGTCCCATCTTGACAGTGATTCGCAAGGCAATCTGGGAAATTCCCATAGCCTTCAGTTTGAAGTGTGGGTCAGAAAAATCTCAGTCTCGAGGGCTGTAAAGCCCAAAAACGTGGCCTGAGTCTCATGTGGCTTAACTTTGCATAAGACGTTTTTTATATTATATTTGGAACTACTGTATTACAATTACATCCCAACGTGAAGTCATGTCTTACTGAATCCATGCTGCCGCTGCATCACTAGGTGGACAGTTTGATTTGCAGCATCTGAGAACCTATTTCTAAGAATGCCTGGTCCTTCCTCCAGCGGTTATCTACACAGCTCCTTGGGTCAACCTTGGTTCCCATGGTTACTGCTGTGGATAATGGGGCACATCCTGTACTACAGAGAAGTAATGGACTTCAGTAACTTTGGTGTGACCTTGCTTCACGTCCCGACTCTTACCGAATAAGAGAGGCCCGCAGAATAAGACGGTGCAGACTAATTAAGAAAGAGAATAAGACTGAATGAAATCAAATTGGATAGAAACAAGGAAAAATCCTTGAAAGTCCGGTTCTGGCTCTGCTGCTCACTGCTGTTAGCGTGTGGCCCTGTCGGCTTTCACCAAGGGCAGGGATACATTTACTCCTCTCGCTGTAATGGAGTGCCGCTTGATGTCAGTAATTCAATTTTTACTTAAGGAAGCATTAAGTAATCTATGTCTCTAATCAGCCACCAAGGATAGGAAGAGGCACTGACAAGAACCTGGCAAAGATTTCTCCGGTCTTTCTCCGGTTATTGACACAACAATAATGTCATCGTTTTGTTTTTTTACATATTTATTTTTAAGTGTGGAAAGTTGGATAATTCAAGCAGCTATAATTAGGGAGAAACCTTGATGGAGGTTGCCTTTTGTTTTACTATTGTGTTCAAACAGTGGGAAACTGACCCACTGTGTTCTAGCATCTGTTCACATACAGCTGAAGGGCTGCAACTAACGACTTGTTTGATCTAATTAGCATATTAATCTCATTGAAACTACTGGTGAGAACTGATCTCACTTCCCCATTAGATGAAACCAGAGCCCTTTGATAAGATTGGCTGATGGATCTGTTGTTGTGGTCACCCTGGGTCACTACAATACACACGTGGGAAAACCCCTACAACATAATAACGGTGATAATTATGATTATAATAATTGATAATGTTGCTTATATTTATTTTTAAATTTGAATTATTCATCAGCATATACTGCATCTACTGAAAACGATATATATATATATATATATATATATATATATATATATATATATATATTCATCTGATGCTTGATGGTTCTTTTTTTTTAAATAGTAATTTCATTGTATTCTTATTGACTACACTATATCACTGACTTGAATATACATTTTTGCGGCAAAGAGAAAAAACATTTACGCTGTATATGTTGAATGAAAGCTTTATTTAAAGTGTGTACATCTTGAACAAACTAGCCCAAGCAGTAGCAGCTAGTCAGTCCACACCCGGGTCTGGTTCTCATTTGAGGCTTAAAATTCCTCTTTGCAGCATCTGGGTCGTAGAATCTGTTTTGGATTCGGTCCGAATCTGCTCCAGTGTGCAGACGCCTGTGGCTAGACTTCTGACCAGCTTCCAGCCTAGTCTGAAGTGTGGCACACAGGTCGCTGAGCTCCTGGCTGCGGAAGGATTGGGGCCGCACTATCCACGCAGACACCCCCTCATACTCGCCATCCTCCTCATCCGAAATCTAGTCGATGGTGATGCCCCTCCTGAACTCCACATCATCTGGCGCCAGGACGCTCTGCCTCGCTTCAAGCAACTGAAACATTATCAGTACAATCAGCACAGTTCAATGACACAATACACTTTGATGTGTGAATTATTTTATGTAATAGCAGTTATCTTATCCTCTTCCTTCTCTGTCGGCCCCGAGCTGAACTTTTCCGTGCAGATCCCGGGGCCTCGAGGTCTGGTTGGCTGTAGCGAGAGCTTCCACCAAATGTGCAGTGACTTCCTCGTCTGAGCCCGTCTTCTCCTCTTCAACATCTTCCCACTGGACCGGTTGTTTTCCAACATAGTCAACCTCTCTCACATTAAAGTATTTTCTTCTTCCCTCTTCTGAGTTCTTTCATCCATTGTCCGAATTAATTGACCTAGGGTATTATCCAGGTGGACAGAAAAATCTCTAATCCCAGCCAACGCTTTTCTTGCATGTGGTTTCAGGACTGTGTGAAATGCTTCAATAACAAAGCTGTCCGTTGTTCAATGGCGATGCTGGTGGGGAGAAGTAAAGGCGCCGCCCTTCCATTGTGATTTAAAAAATTCGAGTTACTATTCACGCTGTAGGCTACAAGCAAGAGGACAAGAGAACAGGATGGTCAGAGTTTCAAATAAGGCTGGATGGCTGTTTGTGGTTTATATGCTCTTGTCTCGAGAGGTCCTCCATGTGACCATGATCTCACATGTGATTGGACAATCCATCTAACATGCTGAAGTAGACAACTGACGCTGGCCTATCCAGGAAGCCTATTAAGATGAAAGGGATCACAGTTTTATTCACATTTTCATGATGAAAGTCCCCAAACCAAAGAAGAAATGATTAAGGGCATTTCTGGACATTGTCCAAATGAACTCTCTCATTCGCACTATTGTTCGCCTAAAAGCCTATATCTCTTGAATGGATTTTGGTTAAGAAAATCCAAAAGAGCTCAAACAGATGATGAACAGGACTAAATGTCATCCAGTCAAAAACATGGACAAGACCTTACCGGCGAGACTAATGTACAGTTGATGTTAGTAGAGTCCAGCGATTCAGTGCAAGTTGAAGAGCCAAACTTTGTGGTAAGCATTTGGAACATAAAAATAAAAAGTTTAGGGTTCAATTTTTTGTTGGGTAACTACGAAAACAAGTTGATTATAAATTCTAAGCTTGCTGTTAGAGATGCACATATGATCTTTTGACTGTTAAATAGGACTATTGGTGTGTTCAAACGGGCATGTTCATGTGCTGGGTGTGGTCTTTTACAAGTGCAACTGAACATATTATATCCTTTTCAGATCGAAATTGCCATTTGGCTTTAACTAAATACCTGTTGGTTTGGAGCCGTTTTTAAGTTTTACTTTACATTTGTACAGGATGAGTGCATGACTGAGGATCAGAGTGAAGTCTATCCTAACATGCAAGCTGGAGAGGAACATGAAAGCTGCACCATATTCAGTTGGAGCCATCTACTTGGTCTTTTGAAATCTGCCTCGTGAAGACTGTTTTAAGGAAGAAAATATGATTCTTGCTGGACTGATACCTGGCCCAAAGGAGCCATCGCTTAACATAAATGTTTGTTTAGACCCCTTGGAAGACAGCTCTTTCACAGGACATCAGTTTACAGAGCGGCCCTGCTTGTCTGTCATCAGGTATTCCTGCAACTCGAAAATGTGGAGGCTTTGTTGGACATGGAGCATACAGAAGCAATTGAAATATTCAAACATTTGCTTTGCAACATATAATTATTAAATATCGATAGCTGATTCAAAAAAGGCTAAATAGATGTTTATATTAATATATATATATATGATAGGTCTCTTTCATTCAATGCTAATGTATAAATATGTGTGTTTGACATATGACATTTAAGTCTTGCAGGTTGCATAAGTGTTTGAAGACGTTCAGCAGGGGGAAAAATTAGCAAAAATGGACTACTCTGGATTTGAGCAGTCTTCATGGGAGACAGGGACGTCACAGGATCACAGGCAGAACATAAAATAATTGAACACCAGTATGGAGGTAGATGGTCAGAACTTTCCTTCTTATGATGCCATTAGATTTGTTGTCACGACCTTCTCCTGGTGACAAGACATGTTTGTGACTGTGGACAAAACTAGGAATGTTAACATCATAGTACTGCACGAGGTTGAAAGAATTGCCCTACAAATTTAATTTGGCTTCAGAGGATTTACAGCAGATCAGTGGAAAAACTGGACAACAATTGACTCTCTGTTTTGTCTGAAGGGACTTATTGACAGCAGACACTATGACATGTGGTTTGACTTTGTGCAGGCTTGTATCATACTCTGCTCCAGAGTCATATCCATCAAGAGACTGGAAGTAGCGGACAGATTCATGCAGTCATTTCTCTCAAAATTTGTCGATCTGTTTGGCCCATTGCACTGCACCCCGAACATGCATTTACATCTTCATTTGAAAGAGTGCATATTGGACTATGGACCAGTTTATGTTGGTCCATTACATAAACTCACGATGAAATAAATTTTAATCTGTGGTTATACCATGACAAAATGTAGAAAAGTCCAAAGGGGGTGAATACTTATGCAAGGCACTGTAAGTCTTGCAGGTTGCATAAGTGTTTGAAGACGTTCAGCAGGGGGAAAAATTAGCAAAAATGGACTACTCTGGATTTGAGCAGTCTTCATGGGAGTCAGGGACGTCACAGGATCACAGGCAGAACATAAAATAATTGAACACCAGTATGGAGGTAGATGGTCAGAACTTTCCTTCTTATGATGCCATTAGATTTGTTGTCACGACCTTCTCCTGGTGACAAGACATGTTTGTGACTGTGGACAAAACTAGGAATGTTAACATCATAGTACTGCACGAGGTTGAAAGAATTGCCCTACAAATTTAATTTGGCTTCAGAGGATTTACAGCAGATCAGTGGAAAAACTGGACAACAATTGACTCTCTGTTTTGTCTGAAGGGACTTATTGACAGCAGACACTATGACATGTGGTTTGACTTTGTGCAGGCTTGTATCATACTCTGCTCCAGAGTCATATCCATCAAGAGACTGGAGGTAAAGGATAGATACCTACAGACATTTCTCTCAATTTGTGGAACTGTTTGGCTCATTGCACTGCACCCCCAAAATGCACTTACATCTTCATTTGAAAGAGTGTGTGTGGGACTATGGAGCAGTTTATTCTTTATGCTTGTTTTCAAATGACCAGCCATTTTAAAGCAGTTCATAGTTCTTAATGTCATGAGAAAAGGTACTGCAATTAAACATGTCATTGCATAAGTTTCCTGGCTTCATCCCAATCTGGACAGATATTTTTATGAAAACATCTTACCCAGCATTATTTATTCCTGTTGAGCGGATGGCTGGTAGATGTGTGATTAACACATCCACTGTGCATTTAACCAACACAAGTGAAAAGGTCACTGTGATCATGCCACTCTGCCAAGTGGTTGAGATTCAGGATAGTGTTCACAGGCAGGAGGAGGAGGGTTTTCAGTCCAGTCCAGGCTTACTGAGCCTCATCGTTCTGGATTATAATAAAATGTTTGATAAACTGCACTGTTTAAAAAATATTTATATAATTGACCTTTGCTCATGGTATACAATGCAATTTATTACAGCACACTTACTTACATAAGGGAAATCTACATAAGATAACATTTCAGATTTTATATTTATTTTAAGCCTGGTGTACTTACACCAGATAGTTTAGTTGGTACCTTAGTTAGTACCTTTTAGAAAAAGGTGTTACCTCTGCACCACTGAGTGAAACTATCCTGATTTGCATTTGTAAATTGCAGAGCATTGCATTTACATGCGCAAGCCTCCCCTGGGTCTAGGTGCAGAGGGGCCCCCTGCAAACTTCCTAAGGCTTTTGAAACTGCCAGAAACTGTAACCCTGGGTCAATACCTGGCAGTTTTTTTGTGCTGCCTGCAGATTCCTGTGAGCAGTAGTTAGCCTGAACTACTACAGACATTTGCAGGGGCACTAACTGACAAAGATTCAACTTTTCATGCAGTGGGCGTCACTGATGACTGTAGAGCTTTTTCTGCCTCTGATTCTGGTCAAAGTGGTAATAATGCTAAGGTTAAAGCAGCAGCTCTTAAGGCATATAACCTTGGTCCTGAAGCATATGGGCAGAAATGTAGGCATTGGAAACATGAGACAAGCAAACCGATGTAGAATGTGTTACTAAACTACCTTCTAAAAGCCTATTGGCAGGTGCCACTAACTGCAATGCATTTCATATTTTGTCACATCACGGTGGTTGTTCCCTTATTCTGTCATGCTGTTTGGGCTAGGGAATGCCCCAGCTACATTTCAAGGTTTCAGCTGGTCTGACAGGGTGTGCAGCTGTGTGTGTACTCTCAGTTAGAAAGTAGATGTCATACACACATTGGTGTGTGGACAAAAGGATTAGGGAGTACACGCTGAAGTCAGGTGTGGGCCATTTATCCTTTAAAGTCTAATAAAGCTTTCAGTGAGTCCTGTGCACTGAAGCTTAACAAAGGCAAAAGCCAAAACGTCCCGACTGTACCTGTTTTCTAGTTTGCTGATTCTCTCACTTCCCTTTTCCCTGCTCCTCCATGCAACCAGTCTCTGCCTCTTTCTCCTCCTCTCCATCTTCATTGCCAGGGCGGCTTATGACAGCCTCAGTACCCCTTTCTCTCTCCGTTAAGCATATCAGGCGCTTAAACCCCTGATGTTGGAAATGCATTTATGGGCAACAATTATGTAAAGTGAGTTAAGCCCCAGTCAATTGTGGTTTTCCTCTCTATCCCCCTATTTTCCTATAGAAAATAACCCCCAAAATGCACACTTTGACACCCGCACACGTTCAGAAAGAAATGTTAGCACCTTGGAAGTCAGTGGATAAAGATTGTGAATGAGATGATATGCAGGTTTGAAAAAGAGTTATAGAGGTAAAAAGAAAGTGATGAAAGAGTCATCAAAGAAAGTGACGGAAACAGAAAGTTATTGAACCTGTAAAAGAAGAAGCAAACAACATTTTGTGCCCTCAACTTGTCCCAAAAGAACAAAAACCAAAATATGTGTAGCTGTGACCTTGGAAACGTTCACTTTGACACACAACAGAGAGCCCTCAGAAAGACTTATCTGCCTGAGACAAGACTAGACGAGCCAGCCGCGGCCCCGTATGACAGAATTATTACTAGACCACTTGCTCTTGTCTGTCATTGGCTCCTGGAGGTTGGGAGTGAGAAATCCTCGAAAAATCCTTTGTTTGCCATTCTGCAGAAGACACGGAGGATCAGAAAAGAGCTGGAGGGGAAGAAAAAAAAAACTGGCGAACTGGGAGAAGGGCACCTTAAAGCAGCGAACACCCCTGTGGATCAAATTTAAATTGATATAAGCAGCTATCATGAGATGTTCTTTTATTCATCACTTCTCTTTATTACATTAAACAAAAAATAGGACAGAAATGAGGGAATCATGCATATGATTTTCTTACAGAAATTGGAATAAAAGCTCTTATATCAGCCACCACTTAGGCCAATCACTTTAATGAAATACATTCCTTATGAAAGTTCACTGCTTTTTATTTATATTGATTTATTCAATAAGGTTTTAATAGATGAGAGTATCTCATATTTGCATTCTGTATTAAAATGTTACCCTCAGACAGAAAGTGTTTTGGTAGAAAAAACACAGACATTTTCTGAATTATAAGCTATTATATTCACTACGTTCATACTACAAGCCTTTGCGCTAAGTTCAGGTATTTTTCTAGATCCAAATTTTTATGTAGCTGTTTTAATTTAACAAGGTGAGACTTAAATGTCAACTAGTTATGGCCCTGATCCGTTCCTAATGCGAAGAAGAAAATAAGTTACGCTGCGTAGAGAAGTAAACAGGAAGAAGAAGTCGCTAGGTGACTCAGACCCGACCCTTTGCCTTCTCATGAATTATGAAGAATGTTATTGTAAAAGTCAGAATTCCGATACGGGTCCCATGGCTGTTCAGACTCAGGTCACATTTAAAAAATTTGATCTGGATTGGATTTAGAAGTCTGACTTGAAAATATCAGATTCCATGTGATTTGTGCGGTTCACACTGTCATTAAACAATCAGATCTGGGTCACATCTGGGCCAAAAAAATGAGAGAGAACAGCATTACATGCAATTGACTGCCTTCCTGGACGGTAACAACTTAATGGACTATAGTGCCAGTACTGCACACAGCTGTACATGCAGTATTGCTTTTCATATTGTTGTTTTTTAGGAGCAGCAGCGGTGAGGTGAATAGCTGCAGGCAACAGGCTGAACCCTAACTCTTCATCAAGGTAAGTATATTCACTCTGGAGAGTTGCGTTTAATGATCATTCAAAGAATTGTGATGAGACCAATCCAACATAATGTTGTTACTTTTTTTTATCATTGTACCATTGCAGGATTAAGACATGTTTTCTTGTATTAACACAGCCATCTGTAAAAGAACAAAGTCCGGGCTGTTGTGGCTTCAAAATACAGCAGAAGGTTCCTTATGTGTGTGTGTGTGTCTGTGCGTGTGTGTGTGTGTGTTTTTAAAGATAC
Organism: Platichthys stellatus; assembly: GCA_016801935.1. Classification (NCBI taxonomy): domain Eukaryota; kingdom Metazoa; phylum Chordata; class Actinopteri; order Pleuronectiformes; family Pleuronectidae; genus Platichthys; species Platichthys stellatus. The sequence goes on from CM028879.1 coordinate 20,143,790, forward strand.
AAAATCTCTCCCTTAGTAGGAAATGTCTCAATGGTTTTACGCAACCTCTTCCACACACACACATTGTCATTTTACATAGACTTGCATTTATCTCCTTGAGACATACCACTGAATGCCTTACCCTGACTCTGCAGGTGTAAAGTAAGGAGAGAGCAGGAAATGGAGTAACAGGGAAGAAGGTTAAATGGAACCATGTCTTCTGTTAGAGTCTGATGTCACTCTAATACACACAAAAGTTTCACAGAGTTTTTCACCTTCCTCTGGCCTCTATTGTTTTAAGGAAAACGGCCATTTCACTGAGCTCTTTTACCTCCACTCAAGTTTCTCTAATCAGCTGTCAGTCTTCATGGATACTATTTATTGGGTTTACATCCAGCAAATTGTGCGAATGGGGGAGGAGAAAAGAGGACGGCGGGTGGTCGTGAAAAAAATCGATAGGCACGGGCATGTGCATGGCAAGAGACTATCAATTGTTTCATCTTGTGTCGGTTGTTAAGATGGAACCCAACTGATGCCACATTTTGTTTGGGAACTGTCCACAATAAGCATCACAACCTCTGGTACACTGACCAATAAGGGCACAGCTGACAGCACTCTTCCAGAAGGAGCGGTGCAGAAATGAAGAAATAGTGAAGCAAAAGAGCAATGATGTCCGTGTTGGACCTGAGACACACAGGAAAGGTTTTGGAAACAAAGTAGTGTACCTTTGAGATGAGATGATGAGCTAAACATAAGACAAATAGTTCGATCAGCTTAAATTGTTTTCACCAATAAAGTACATATACTGAATCCCTATGTAGTGAAGATGGGCCAGTGAGAGAGTGGGTGATACGGACTCAGCCTGTGTTTCCCTTTGTCTTTGTCAGTTCATCTTGTTTCACATGAAGGATTGACCTTCTTTCTCCTCTTTTTACCCACTACCACCGTAAGTCTTGTTTCGTTTCTAGTAAGACTGTTTAAATTAGCTTTTTTCCCTGCACTGCAGCTAGGAAGTTTCATGGGGAAGTGCATTTATTTCCCCCTATTCCCATGAAGTGTCTCCCCTTGAGAAGTGTACTGGAGAAAAAACATGTGTTCAGACCTTGCTCAGTTTCTTCCATACTTGCTTATATTCTACAGTTTCCCTGATGAGTATACCTTTAATTAAATTACCCTACAACAAACCTTCATTCACAATGTACAGGTAAAGGGAGGAAAGTGAGGTTAATAGAGACCCAGGGCCGCAGCTAATTCTTACCCCAAGGTCCTTCATCAGGTTAATACAATCAATCCTGGAAGGCAATGTTATACTAATAGGATAATAAGCAGGGGCAAGGAAATGCATTAAGTTTATGAGCGGAGAGACATGTGTGAGGGGGGGCACATGACTTTAGTATTAATTAATTTAATTGTAAAGTCCATTTAATGAGGCTGAGGAGAATATAATCTTCTGGCTTTGGGTTAATTACGCTTTTAAAACCAACACACATACACACAAAGCTCAAATTGAAAAGGAAAGAGCCTCTGTCCGGGTATACTTGTGCATATATTCTCTGGTACCAAGAAGAAACCAAGAAGAATTTTCAACCAAGGGGGCAATGTTTTGAGAAGTTACCCAATCAGAACCTTTTCCACCACTGCTGTGATGTTGCTGCATGGAAGTGTGTGCACAATGATGGTTACATTGTTAAAACATAACGTATGTTATGGCAGCATAAATTAGCGTTTAAAGGAGCAACAACATATTGCACTGTTTACATTGAATGGTTTACCATTTCCTCCTACTTGCTCGCTCCTACTTGCTCGCTGACATCCTTCCCTCCTGCTTTGTCTGTCTTCCCGGAGCAGACCCGCAGCATCTCTAATTGATATGCCGTATGCATGGTCAACTCTTTGGCACTGGTCAAAACGCCCCCCTGTCATCGTTTCCAACCGGTAAGGCCCCTGACCCAGGCAGCTGCCCAGATATTACACGGGTCAGAGATAGAGAGCAAGGGCAGCACTTACACCACTGTCAGAGAGGCCCTTCCAGTTCTGAGGGAGCCAGTGGGCAGGCAACCGTGAAAGTCAGCATTCAGTAGATAAAGACATACAGTAGATAAAAACACAGATGGTAATGACATTACACTGTGGCAGGAGAGCAGCTAATTAGAAAGGTTGAGTCCAGTTTACAGCCACAATGGAATCCACTGCCCATTTAATATTTGTACTTCCTGCACTTGCCAAAAGACACCCACTGAGATGTCGTCAAATAAGAAACTAATCCCAATCAATTTGAAAAGATGTTAAACTATCCAACTGTAAATTACTCAAAATCGTGAATCAGTCCAGCAGTCATTTAGAACGCTTCAGTTTTGTATTGATGGATACTGGTGTCCCACCACAAGACAGACAGTAAACTAGAAGGGCTCTCCATCAAAGCTAATGCCCCATCTCTCCATGATAAGGCAGTTTTTACAATTAATTATAGACTGTTGCAGCCTTGTTGTACTTTATCCTGCTTCAGTTTCACAATGAATGAAAGAAAAGAATGTAACACTTAATAGTACACATAAGAGTTCTGTAACATGGTGTTTGCTGAGTTGCTGTATTGTTTAGCAGGTTTAATTAAAACCTGCTATTGTTCATATGGTTTTTACCGTCCAAGCAGACCAGACCTCATAGTTTCAGTTGCAGTTGCGTGCGTATCCGCAAGTGACAAGCAGGGCGGCTCTCCCTCTCTCGTGAGAGCTTGTCTTTCACTCTTTAGTCTGTGTACCTGTCACCGGTCTCTGCTCAGCGGGAGAGTGACCTAGATTCATGCATGTGGACCTCTGCTACTACTTTAGATCAAGCACGGCGCTACACCGGGCTTAGACGAGCCATGGCCGTTTTCTGATCAGAAGGAAGTTGCGGGTAGAAAACGAAAGTAGCAGGCTCTGACGCCGTCTGTGATGGGGACATAAAAGGATGACATGCACTTCTCCTCGTGTCTGCACTGTGGATATTTTTACTTTACATCTGAAACTCCAGACATTCATCCTGTAACATTGTGACAAAGGCATCACAGTGCACATATATATATAAATTTTGTCAGATGTGAATCTTATTCCTGTTTGCAAAAGAAATATACCTGTGATGAGAACTAGTTTACACGTGTGTTAAAGGTGTGTGGATTTTGTGATCGCCTTTTCCCCCCTGAAACATCAGTATGATTTCACAGTTGTCTTGTTCTACATATGGCATGCAATGACTGCTTTTTATGTTGCTTTTGGCTGTTGTAACACTTAGTTCAGCTCGGAGCACAGGGACACAGAGCTTGGATCACAGAACTGTATTATAATGCTCCATCACAGAGTTAAGATGCTGCACCACCGTGCCTCCTCCTGCTCGGCTCCACTGGTTCTTTCCACTAATCCGACTTTCCTGTGATCTCCGTGGATCTACAGTTCTTCTCTCTATGATTAACTTAAAACATTTTCTTGAATTCCTTTTAAGTTTTGGCAACATATATAACACGAGTTTGGACGGATGTGGATTTAAAATGCAATCCGAGTGGTAGGTGGAGGCGTACCACTATAAGGTCTCCCTCTTTTGCCTCATTGTGTGTGTACTCATGTGTCCACTGCACCGACCTTATCAGCTATTAATGATGAAGAGCAGAATGGACCTGTGTACTGATCAGTGTTTGTGGGTCAGTGCAGCTGCATCTTTGTGTGTTGTTAGTTGTTTTTGTGGTATCCACTTCTCATAAGACTTGCCATTTTGTAGTAGAATGTGCAGCTCTGAGCGTGTGTGTGTGAGGTGTTGTAATGCATATGTCCTGCTGGGCAGAGAGTGAGCACTGGGGAGGGGCGGTAAGAGCTCCTCAAATATTGCACACTGGGATCAAATCAGCATCTCCTCATGAGCAAAGTTAAATAGTGTTGACTCTCTGTTCGATTTTCATTAACTTTAATGAACTCCGAAGTTCCTCTTTGGCCGAATATCAGTTTCTCTTTTAAAACATGCTGTTGTAACCTCACTCTCCCGATCAGTTCAGTAACTCATTGACGTGTGTGTGTGTGTTTGAGTGTAACACATTCATTCGGTTCGTAGTTCTGTGTTTTGTGATACGGTTTCTGATCAAATAGGGTCAGTGGTTTGCTGACTAAGACTAGCTGTTCCTATTGTAATTGTTTGAACTAAATAAATTGTTTGTTCTGTCCTCTTTGTCATTTACCAAACAGCTTAAGTTCAACCAGGATCTATTAATAGGAGGTGAAGAGAGCTTAGTTTGATTTTCATGTGAAAACTCAGACGGATGCTCTCAGATTTATTTTCTGTCCACCGAAGCAGTAAATTCTGGCTGAGGCTCAAACAGGATTAACAGTGCGGAGGGATTTAACATTCACTGTGCTTCTCTGTAATTTAACTTATTGTTCCAGGGAAATTAAAGATTACTGTCTTTAATGGACATGGACATTCAGCAGGAGGGGAAGGGGAGGTGAAGCTTGAGGAGAATTGTAAACTGTAACTCATCCTCTGAGTCATAACTCACTCATAACACATAAAAATATCATTCATTCTGACTCACACTTCTGACTAAATGTCCAAATATCTACTTAGAAATGATGCATCAGAATTGACCAATAATTATTTTATGGAAACAGAAACTATTACTTCTATTTCCCTAGAAACAAAAGTTAGCCATCTTACTTTCATTCTGCCGACCATGACACGTTTGTCTTGCTGCTATGAATTTTAAACAACACAATTACAAGTCAGTGAGACTAGTGATTGTTAATTTTATTTGCAAAGGGTATACAGGGTTTTTTTTCGCACGCCGAAAATTAGGTGCATGCTATTCTCAGTGGGATGGCAGAACTCGGCATAACACCAGGGAGCCATGCACAGCTCCACAGTCTGCTTTCAGCTTTCATTTTGGGTCTTCATACATGTTTGGACCATAAAACACATTTTTGACCATCTTTACCAACTCGGTCAGCAATTAACTGCTGTTTGTCTTGGTCATTCGCGCTGCGCACTGCAAACGGAATCGAGCCACACCGAGCGCACAGCACCATCTCCTCTGGCTCTCCCTCGGTGTCTAAGTTTACAAATTCTTTAGATTTTACCCAGTCTGAGTTTACACACGTCTATTGCTTTATTTGATAAGCAAGAGAGAGAGAGAGAGAAGTTAGCAGCAGAGTTAGTGTGTGTCTGTTTGTGGCCTTGTTACCTTTAATTCAAATTCTGGGACTATCATACAGAAGCTACGCAATGATATGATAGTAACCAACTGTTAATAGTGATGAATTAGGCCCAGGACCAACGTGATCACTATAAGCGGTTTCCACTGTACAATATTTTTTTGGGACGGCGGAGGCGGCATGAAATTAGAAGGAGGCGGCTACCTCACAATTCTAAATGGAGGAAAAAGTGGGTAACAAACCATGTTTTTACGTGACAAAGATTTGGAAATGGATTAAATGTGACCTAAGGACAACAGCAGGGTTGATACATAAATTATATCGTAACAAACGCATATAGAAATCAGCTGTTCATCAGCAATTACGCAATTACATTAATGAGGTCAAAATAAAATAATCTCTTTACAGTGCGTGTTTATCTCACACGCATGAAACAAACTAATGCCAAAAAAACTTAAAATATCAGAGCAGTGGATGCTTTTATGATTCATTATCAGTCAAAATCATCCACTTTTATTTTGAAATCCCTTATTTTATATCTTATTAACCCTCTGAAGGTGCCTGCAGAAACGCAGCGTCTTCATTGAAATATGCACTGGTGTCCGCTTCCCAATTCATCATCATTGTGTCTGGTCTCCTGTGGTCTAGACTCTCCCAGTCGATTCACCTCAAAGCCAGTGAGCTCATCAGATTTGTCTTTTTATATCACCAAACCTTTTTTCAGGCTTCTATCAGCTATACTAAAAAAGTACAGAGTGAATGAAAGTGAGGGTTCCTTCATTATTCTGTGAGATGTAGTTTCTTTTGAAAATCTTGAGCTGTGCTAGCTGAAAGCCATTCGAAAGTGCATTGAGACCCGGTGAAGTGGAAAGAGCGAGTTTTCGGCTGACGTCGGGAGACTGTGTCCAGTGATCGCACAATGTGGTATCAGACAAGATGATAGAATAACCTGCTCCGAATCAGCGAAAAGATATTCAATGGACTTTACCTCCTACATTCGTTCAATTGCTGCAGCAGACTCTCCAAGGTAAAGAGAAGTTGGTTCTTTCACTTTTCTTGTTCTCGTCCCGAATCAAAGCCCACACACGTCTGTACGTTAACAAATCTGTATTGTGTTATCAAAAAATAAGAGCAGCATGCATTGTTGACAGGCACAGACAGACCCAGGACCTGACACCATCACACCAGCTCTCTCTGTTTCATTATGAGAACAGATACGCAGACAGGCTGTGTGAAATCAGTTGTAGAGAGGAAGGCAGCACATGACGGCAACGTCGGGGCCCCTCAGGACGAGCTCACACTATGGCAGCCGTGAAGGGACAAAGTAGCACCCTTCACACTCCATGGCGTAAAGTCTCTAAAGTGTTACACTGCTGTCTTGTTCCCCCAGGGTGCTTGTACTCTGTGGTGTTATTTCCACAGGGACAATCTGAAAGATGAAGCTTATGCAAGAAGAAACAAAGTGCGAGTTGAGAGGCCAAACAAACAATGGTAAGGTTGATTCAATGTTTGACTCTAAGTTTGCCCTTTCAAAACATCCCCTTTGCAAAATCAGAAAAAAAGTTTATCAATGTCATATACATTTTTTAATGGAGTTACAGAAAACCCGAATTTCCACAAAGCTTTGCTTAATGTTGTCCTCAACACACCTAGTGGTTAGTGACCAAGGACGATATATGATTTCCATTTTTTATATCACCTTCAAGTAACTTGTTATGAGTGTAAATGTGTCAGGTAGTAAGAGTCACATCGTGGTCATCCTCTCTTAGTAACCTTGTTGATCAGCAGGTCAGTTGCACGATGTCTTTCCACTGCCTCAAGATGTCAATGATTACCAACAAAAGCTCAAGATGGGCACAAGTGCATATTCTATTAAAACAGTGTAGCTGCTGGATGAGAAAGTGACAGTGTAAATTAGGGCCCTTAGCATAAACTGCAGATGAAAATGGACATGAACTCTTCATAATCAACATTTAAACAGTGTGATGTTTGTGTGTGTGAGTGATCCCAGTGAGTTTTTACTACCTGTCATAGTTTTTTGTGTGGTGCATTTTGTATTTCTACACAAAGTATAACTCAATGTTAATTATGTGTGTTGGGTGTGTGAGTGAGTGAGTGTGTGAGAGAAAGAGGAGAGCTCCCTCCGGCCAGTGGAGCTCGTGCCCCACACCTGGCTCTCTGTCTGTCTAGCTGAGCTGGGTACTATGCTGACTCGGCCAGTGGACGCTGAGAATATGTGATCATAAATAAAGATGTTCCACATTAGTATCCCTGTGGACAGACTGTCTATGACATCATTGTGTTGAGTGGCAGCAGTGAACCTTTTCAGTCATCACAAGTTCAGATATTGACACATTTGACTCAGATGGTACTTGTGCTCGTAAAGTTCATTATACGTACCATATACACGTTGTTATCCGTTTGTTAAGCTCAACTCCATTCGGCAGGTTGGGTTAAAAATGCCATTTGACTTACTGATGCCTTTTTTGACTCTGTAATACTGCAAATTCCCCCATTGTGGGACGAATAAAGGTTTATCTAATCTCATCTTTTTGTCCTTACCATGATGTTAGACATCTTTGCTGACATTTCTGTGGTTTTTTCCTGCTGGTGTAATTCAGGTTAGTTTCATATCTTACGGCCTTATCCACAAGCTAAAAAGGTCAAGTATGACTGGTGCATTGTACTGGACCATGTTGTACATTCAGTGTCAAGCTGCTCCCACTGTCCAGCTTGTGTCAGCAGCCGTCAATACAACAACAGGAATACTGTGTGAATAGTCAGCTGTCCTGCTCAGATACAGATAACTTGTATGAACTCCAGAAAGCAACAAAGAAGGTAGACTGTGATTATGGTGGCAGCTGATCGTTGTGGGGGATCCTAAACATGGATTGTGGATTATGATGTTGAATTTTGATTGTGGAAGTGGATCATAATCGTGCTGACAGATGTCAAATTTGTAAATTTTGTAACTTTGTTGATGTGTTCAGCTCTGCCCGCATCTACTGCACTTATGTCTTTCCTGGGAGGGGGATCAGAGGATGTTGTATCTTGTTAGGCCCTATGAGACAAATTGTGATTTATGAATATAGTGTTACATATCGGCTCTGTTGTGTAACAATTAAGGAGGAAGATCACAAAGTGCAGCAGTGGAAGTATTTATTTACAAAGAAAAACTACCTTAAAGTAAACATGGTTTGCAGTTCTGTCAGTGGTGTCCGTAGTGGGTGGGTGAGTGTATCAAAATAAGAATCCAACAATTATCAAGATGGTACCGCTGCCATGTCCATGTGGTGGTAGACCTCGTGAAGGAGACCAGTCTGCAGCCCTTTTTAAATACTGGTCAGCACTGGAATGCCAACTCCCTGATGATTCCTGTGGTCTGACTCCGCCTACAGGAACCTGAAACACATACACAAGCACAACACCACAGCAGGACACCTCCAGGGTTGATGACGTTACACTATGATGCAAATTGAAGCCACGTTATTATTGCAGATAGAGTTGAAAGGACAATTAACGGATTAGTGATTATTGAAGGTGATGTCATGTCACGCCATGTTATGCACTGGGTTGTAACATCCCATGATATTGTGTCATGTCACACTAGGGCACATTGTGTTATGTTATATAGCATTTCGTTACATTACACCAGGAAATTACATGTTTGCATATGAGCAATGACTCATCGAGCAACATCCTTATGAATATGTCCCACTCATGTCATGTAGCGCTATCTGCATTATGTTGTTTCAGCAGTTTACAGTACGCCATGTGACATCATGTAAAATTGCATTGCCTTCTATTCCTTCACATTAAGCAAGGCCACATGTTCAATATTATGTGTTGTCACATTATGCTACATCATTTTTAATTAGCGGGCAATTATGTTGTGTTATTTTACATTGCATGTATTTACAGTATGTTACAGTATGTTGTATACCTAATGCTATATTTGTTATATGATATCACATCCCATGAAGCTTCATTATTTTGCATTATGTCTTTCCACTGTATGCTTTATTGTAAAATGCAACATTATGTTATACTAAATCACTTCATGTAATGATATGCTGCATGATGCAGGATTCAAACACATACATTGGAGTCGTCGACCAAAGCGTCAGAGCTGAACTTTTCGTGTGCGAACCGCCATGGTGGGGGATTATGTGATTATAAGCATCCTGTCCTGGTGTACCCTGCCTCTCACCCCCCCCCCCCCCCCCCCCCCCCCCCCCCCCCAAATGAGAAGTGATATAGCTGATAGATAGAGGGATGTCTTAACATTTAACTACCATTGCAATTTTTACTTGTTCCAATTTGTTTTGAAATAAAAAAATATATATAATCCAACCATTTTGTGAAAGAGAATCACAGATAAAATCGATTCTAAAACAACAATTCTTTTAAATTTCCTAGGAGACACTTACCAATGGTATTGATGTAATAGTTATGTGAAATAACAGTGTTACAGCATAGGATTTGTTTCTCTGCTAAGAGAAAAAGATGATAAAGAAAGGAGTTTGTGTGTGGGTGTGTGTGTATGAAAGCGAGAGAGAGAGTCAGAGAGAGAGAGAGTCCATCTACAAAGGTTAAAAGCACATTATAAATGGTGACACCATCTTCCAAAGGGACGACCTGTGATGGCATCCTGAAATGGAGACTATCATCAAAGGCTCTTAGGTTAAAACGCTGTGTGTGCAAACCAACACACACACACACACACACACACAGAGAGCTCTTAGCTTTTCCTCCCCCTAGAGGCTTTTCTCTTTTTAATCATGAAATATCTCCCAAGATGAGTCGATGCAAAATTGTGTGCAGACTCACACACACACAAATATATACACACAAACACGACATTTAATATCATTGTTCATTTCCTCTCCCACAAAGATTTGACAGATTTCTACCTATTTACAAGATGTCGATTTTAAACCTGTTGATGATGTAACATGCACACTGTGACAATGAGAAAGAACACATGCTAAAAACATAACAAGTGTTACTTTTTAACTTTGTATTCACTTATTGAAAATATGTATTTAAATACAAGTGATATCACAAATAGAAAATATATTATATTTCCTTTCCTATTCCTAGTATTTTAAGTTGGGGTGAAGAAAAGGCTGAACTTAATTTCAGAACACAGAGTTGTAAAGCACAAAAAATGTATTTACTACAGAGCAATCAGCATATAGTTTTTTTGTGCTGAATAAAGCTAATGAATGTGACCACCGAACTTTTCATGGTTTTGTATTTTTCATTGTTTTTCAACCTCTTTATTAAGAGTGTTTCTGTTTAATTATTACCTCATGTTTCCTGTATAGCCTTGCGTTTATTTTTGTACATGTGTTGTTTCGGTGTTTTCTCAGTGTTCTGTTTCCTGTTTTATTTTGTAGGCCCTGCTCCTTGTGTGTTTTCTTCACTTCCTGTCTCTGTGATTGTCTGCACCAGTCCTCATGTGTTTCACCTGTGTTCAAATGCCCCTGCCTCCCCTGTGTGTGTATATAAGCCTCTGTGCTTCCCTTTGTCCTTGTCGGCTCGTCGTAGTAACATTTTGTCTAAATGCCCGTCGTAATGTTTGTCGTGATCGCCTGTGCTTGTCTTAATGTCTGTCTGACTGCCTGCCCTAATCTCCTGTCGTTATATTTCACCCCCTGTGCTCTGTGTTGTTCCTGCGTTTGTTGTTATTTTTCTGTTAAAGACATTTCCCAGTAAAAGGACACCTTTTGTTCAAACTTTGCATCCTGGATCCATCTGCTTTACCGAACCTGACATAATTGTCTTGTGGAATTATCATAGCCGGTGTGCAGAGGAGTTGGTGGGGAATGTATAACCACCACTCAAAGAGAGGACAGTCAAACGTATGCATGCATGCATAGAAGTAAACCAGCAAAACCAGTACTATATACTTATCCCAACAACAACAATTCAAGGTTCATTTAAAACATGGATGCTTTGGTAGCAGCAGTAACTTTGTCTGATTTTTAAACCTAAGATTGTGTAAGTCAAGGCCTAGTCCTGTTGTAATGGTTGAAAGTGAATATCAACCCATTGTTTGGATTAAAATGTGGAATATTTCCTTATCAATGCTTTATAGTCAGTATTTGTTTCTCATATGTGCAAGCCAAGACTATGGCAACTTTTTATACATACTGGATTATATATCAAATTTAAATGTATTCAAAATATTTTCAACATTTGTAACTTAGCCAACAACGGTTTTCTTTTTAAAGCTTTCCAGAGAATGAGGTCACACTGCTGCTTCTCTGACCTTTCTTTTGGTAGCTGGTCCAGGTGCATGTGAGTCCCTCACTGTAAAACCGTTGACCCTCTTCATGTTTATAAAAGTCGTGTTTAAAAGTCATGTTTATAAAAGATGCTCCAGATGTAATTAGCATTATTGCACACAGGACACACTTTGCCCCTTCTTCCCAATCCGTGCCATCTGTCCACCACAGCCAATACGCACAACACTGCACGATGCTAACAACGCTGTGTTAATTGGTTGCTAGCTGCCATGCAGGCCTGCTGAGAGTGTGCTGCGTTCAGAGCTGTGAGAGAGAGAGAACGAGCCCAATTTAGGTTTTATGAACACACATTTACCCCCCAAGGCATCTGACATGAAGGCTCAGACACTAACAAGAGCATCAACCTGTGGATACAACACAGATTCCGCTGGCTGGATTGTTGTTTTTGGTAATTGGTTTGGTTAATTAGACTTCCCACCACCTTGCTGAGAACACAAAGGAAGGACACTAAACCCTGTTTATAGGATCTCTGAAGTCAGACTAAATCTGCAGACAGCTGACACATTTTACCACCACATAAACACCGCAATCCAACAAAATCTAAAATCCAGAGCTTCGTCAAACATGGATGATATTGATAATCAGATGTTTCGCATAGTTGCTACTTTTATTACATGACTTTATTCATCACCATGGGTCCTAGAGATGAACAATTGACCAGCCATATAGCCACAGTCAGATTGCTTGTTGCGCTCTTGCACATGTCCCAAAAATAACATGTGCAGCCTTGAGCAGGATAAAGGCTAACCAGACCGATTATATTGTTGTCTACCTACTGCAATATGCAAATGTTTTATACATAAAAAGTGCTGCTATCAAATTCACTTAGATCTTAAACTGAAGTCAAATGAATCAAAACAGTTTTCATTGTCATTGTTTGTTTGTATTAAAACCACCAAACCCTTGAAGACTAACAGTGGGCTCGATCACAACATGGGCACCTTGACATATCAAAAAATATGTGTGTTTCCATGGTTACACATCCACTATCGTGTGTTTTATCTCTTTACCGAAGAGGTGAGTTTATACACGTCATTTTACGCTTTTATCCAAAGCGACTGATCTATCATGGCTGTGAGAGAGAGAACGAGCCCAATTTAAGTTTATGAACACACATTTACCCCCCAAGGCATCTGACATGAAGGGTCAGACACTAACAAGAGCACCAACCTGTGGATACCGCTGGCTGAATTGTTGATTTTGATAATTGGTTTGGTTAATTAGACCTCCCGACACCTTGCTGACAATGCAGAGGAAGGTAACTACTAGAGTATGTTAGTGTTGTGAGACATTTATTGTTACTGAAAAACTGTTAAAGATGTAAAAAAGTACTTAATAGAACATAAATATACAATTTGTATAAACAGGCCACATTTACCTAATGAGAAAATAGCATACATTTGAAGGATTTGACTAATCGATGCCTCCCTGGAACCATTCATTTATTAAAGCATAAAGATCATTAAACTCTTATTTCCTATGTTTTATTGGTGATAAAGGACAGACACAGGCCATCATTTCTCATAATTATACAGGCATTCAGACCAGTTTGTTTCAGCAGGATATACCAATGTCATAATTGTTTCAAATACCATCTGGAAAAATTGTAATGTTTTTATACATCATAAAAAGAAAACAAGTCAGACTTTATGGCCAATACTTTCTTCATATGTCAGCCAAAGATCCACTTAGCATTTGTTAGCTTTCTTAGATTGTTAGCAATGGCTGAGTAGCTGAATTACTTAAGCTTCTATTACAAGAGTTTATCTAGTGACACTACAGTAGATATTAGGCACATTATACTTGCTATAATAACAAACGTTAACTTGAGTTTTGTCTATAGCTAGCCACACATGCACATGCACACGCACACACATATACCCTGAGCTGGATGAACATGATCAAGCATTCGGTTGATGTGGATGTTGTTGCTGATGTTTACACGTCACTTGCTGCCGCCTTCACCCCCTTGTAAAAACGATCTGTCACTGAATGAATTCTGAGATAGGTCGCGTCGGGAAGGATCCACCTGGTAGAGCCTCCATTGCTCTGAGGTGGAGGGACACATTTGAAGGAGCCTTCGAATTAGGAGTCTATCTAGTCACGCTGCTGTGATGATAACATTTGGCTTCAAATGCAGCTCCTGAAGGATGCAGGGACACTGGTGCACTGAGGTAAAGAGAGCCCTACTGCTGAAGAGAGCACCAGACAAGGCAGAGGAGTCAACTTGAAAAGGCATAAGTATGTAGTAGGTGTTATTTCCGTTTTGTGTGTGTGTATGATGGTTAGGGTTAGTTTGTTTAGTCTTTGTAGTGACTCGGAGTACGTGCAGCTCCAGGAAACTGAATGGCCACAGAGATGCCGTCTATGAAGCCATGACTCATATTAAGTCTCTCAAGTAAATGAGGTTCGCCCAGCATGAAAACCCTTACCTGGCAATTGTGAGTGAGCAGGCTGACCTGCTGAAAAGCAGACAGAGTCAGCACATGGAGGAGACAAACCGAGGTGAGGCACAGTGGTGGGACTGGTTTCACTCACCGGAGGCAAGCCAGTGCCAGGAAGGAAATGTGCTGCAGAAAGGTGTAGCCGGGGAAGAGGGAGGACAAGCTGGACAACAAAAAGCTGGATGGAGAGGGAGGAAGAGAAAGAGAAGTAACGCAGGTCTTCCTCCTGCTTAAGGTAAGATTCCCCAGCTGATCCCTTTACCCCTGGATGACAGTCAGTTTGTTTCTGAATGAATTTTTGTTTACATGTTAAAAAAAAAAAATTTTTCCAGACATTTGTCTCAGGTGAGCTAAATAAACAAGAGGGGGCCACTGTCCAGATTGAGGAACAGGTGATAGACAAGTGGACAACCAGCATCAAGTCACAAAGAAAGACGATGTGCAGATGGAGTTTGAATGTTTAAGTACAAATATAATATGTTTCACAAAAAGAATGTACAATTCTTACCTCAGTTTTTTTTCTGAAAGAAGAGAAATGAATATGAATACATGCTCTGCTACGTTGATCACTCCCTGCAGCTCATATTGCTGGATGAAATATCATTAATCTCACCCCTTTGTTTGTTTTATTTGTACTGTTAGATAAATCAGCTCAGTTACTTAAATTAAAAAGGCATTCCTCTGACTTTCCTTTTTCCTGTGTCACTAGTTGAGAATGATAAAACTTAATCCACTTGATGGAGTTTCTGAAATAGGAACGCCTAGTCGACACTACTGGGCTGTAATCGGTCATAAAATGCAGCCTCTGAAAGATGAGGCCCCTTTATTGGAACCCAGCTATTGCCTCACAGTCCAGCTTATTGATCAGTAAAGTTAATGATGTTGTCTAACATGATGGAAATCTCAGTGTAGAGTATATGTGTTCTCTGGAGTGAAAAAAAACAACTCTAAAACACTAAAACGTGTTTGTTAAGTACTTATCAGTAAAATTAGGGAACGTCATTGTTACATTCTACTTTTTATGTAATAATATATAGGTTTATAAGGTGATTTGTTATTATTACACATGTAAATCTGTTATAACATCCTCAAGATTCAACTAAAGCGGGGTGTGTTGATTATATTTCTAAGCAAAATATAAAACAAAAAACTATACAAATATGGATGAAAAAGAAATGAGATAGGTTAAACAAAATGTTTACGTATGTGCTAAATTATAAAACCAAAGTGTGTGTCAGATCTATGTTTTGACTGCAGGGAAAATTCAAGGCAGTTATTTGACGAAAAAGTTTAATGTAAAAAAGAGTGGCTGCGTAGAAGAGATTTAATAACCTTCCCGGTGAATGACAAAGTAAATAAACTGCCTTTTGGAGGCAACTTTAGCCCAGTAATGATTCAATAATTGTCACTTTGAGGAAAATAAAAACTTTCCTTGCACCATAACTGTGGTAATAACAGCAATAAATTGCTTCTTCTGTCTTCCATCTGTCTTGTGCAGCCAAAGAATTGGGAGTAATAAGGTGCTGAGGACTTCTTAAGGTTTGCCAAAGGAGCATAACCATGTATTGAGTGATGACAGGTGTTTTCATAACACGGCATATTGCTTTTTTTTGTTTATTAACGTTTTGACTACTTCAACTGTTCCCTCACGAAATATTGTGCTTCTATTCAGAAATGCATATGCTCTATTTTCAAAGTTAGAATTAAGTGGCTTTAAAAGTAAATAAAAGAATATCAACACAGACAGTCTGAGTTACATAAAACTATTCTTCATTAGGTTTCATCTCTGATCTCCTGGCTGTATATTTGCTGTCGTCTGAGCATTATCTATCCACAAGGACTATTTACAGTCTGGGTGTCAGAAAACCTTTCCCAAGTTATATTCTGATAAATAAAGGACAGGGCACAATGAATAAGAAAACTTTCTGAGCTCAGTGGCTGTGTGTTTACGCTTGTTTCAGGAGCAGCAAGTCTCTTTACTGAAACATTTTTTCATTAATCGTTGTGTTGCCAGCATCATTTTGTTTCTCTCTAAACTATTTATTAATTTATGTGCAAAACTCCCCCAGTGAAGAGCTTGCATTAATTATCATGTGCCGGTTGGTCACAGGAATGTATCTCGAGTGGAAATCCAAATTAACCACCACATAAATGATAAAAGTCTGTTCATTTTAAACTTCACAACTTTGTGACGAGTTTAAGATAAAGTCTGACACAAGTGGATGCATGTGCGTCTGAGATATCTAAGTGTTATTATAATCCTCTTTTTAGATTGAAGTAATCTGATCATGTGGCCAGTGAAATTACAGGCTCACCCTTTCTTTTATTTTCTTCAGGGGGGTGACATAGTCAAACTATAGACTGAATGTAAAAAAGTGAGGCAGGAGTGTCCTGATTGGTGGCTGGTTGTAGCCTAGGTCATAAATCCCACCTCCTCCATGCTATTGTAACATGGACCAAATAAGGCAAAAACACAGCAAATAACTTTTACCCCCAAATTTGATTCTAGTAAAATGGGTTAACACGCTATGATGCTAAGACTGACACAGACCACTCTACGGCGGCTTCATCCCCCAGTTGCTACTGGTCAGTTGGCAGCATTTTGATCCAGGATATTGTGGCATCTTCATATACCGTTTTTAGTATAAACTAGATGTATAGATTTAATTTAAATCCGATGATGAAATAGGAGGGAATTTCAGTTAGGTTTAAAGTGATTGACCCAATAATACGGCCTTCCCTAAAATACATTTGTGGTGCCTCGTTTTAATAAAACCTAAATAAAACCCAACTCGCCCACCTGCTTGCTACATTTGTTCCTATGAACACCAAACTGCAGAAACCTGCAACTCACTAAAACAAATCTCTCGGCCTTACTGACCTGCACTCTGTGGCTGTTTCATGAATCATACTGTGGTGTCACATCCCAACAAAACTAAGCTGACAAAACACTCAGTCAGCATGAGACTGGTTGTGTGTAGCATCCGCGTGATCTCTGGAATATGTGTCTCAAACTAATCACACCACAGAGAATCTGACTATAAAGCACAGAGCCTTAGTGGCTTTGTCAAAATAAAAATAAATCAAAAATAGCCGCCATTCCATTCTCCCAAAGGCTGTCCTCCAAGAGCTTAATATCTTCTCCTCTGTGACAATTTAACATTGAAAAGTAGCTTCCTGTATTTTTGATTACATATATGACTTAGAGCTTGTTTCTTTTATTTATTCTGCTTGACTTGGGCTAAACGTTTGTAGTTGCTGGTGTTATGGGGTTGGGGCTGGAAGAAGGGACACTTTAAATGCTCCCTGGGCCAAGACGTTACTGAGCAAGTGAGAGTGAACACTGTCTTTTTCCGTTTTGTCAGTGGCACAAAAATGCATGCAAAGGTTCACCAAAGTTGAACTTTCTTGTCATGATTAAGCCAAAATTAGCACATTTATTCCTTAAATAATGATTCAAAATCTCGCCTGTCACTGGTCTTACTTGAAAAGTTCTGTCCTATCTGTGAAAATGAGTCCCCTCAATAAGTTGATTGTTTGAGACCTGTGGACTTCTGGCAGCATCATTAAAAGTGAAAGTCTGCTAAGGAAAGAAACGAGTTCAATCCAGACATTTTACACAGATTTCCATAATGGCAGGATAAACTCTGGATAATTTCCACAGCAACTGACCTGGGGTCTCATTTATAAAACAGTGCGTTGGATTCATTCGAAAAGTGTACGTGCGTACAAAAGCCGGAAATGGCGTACAGCAAAAGACATTGTTTAAAACTATTAATGACTCGGCTGTGTAACTCCACTGTTAATGGAATCTGAACGTAATCTGCTGTAAATGTTTTTTTTTATATTTTGCAATTAAAAGATGAGAGGCCAGACTTAGCATGGCAATGTGCACATTTTCCTGTTAAGTTTTGTTTTTATAAATCTGCACGTTTGTGTGAGAAGTGATAGATGGATACTTTATTAATCCCTAGGGAAATTCAGATCATCCAGTAGCTTATACACTTATACACCTCACCGACATACATACATAAATCAAATATACATAGGGAGAACATATTACAGATACAGGAATGGGTCTGACCCTATGGTACAGAAAGCAATGATGTGATTGTGTCAGAGTCCAGTAGGAAAGTGTTCTTGTGCTGCTGGAGTGGATAGTACAAAAAATATAAATAAAAAAACAAAATATATATATAAATAAATAAATAGATAAAAATATGTAAGTGGTAGAGACTGTGCATGAGGCTAGTATAGCCAGTAAAGGGATGGACAGGGGGTTTGAATATAATGAGATGAGAAGAGTTATATCTAACTGTAATTATCTTTTAAACATATTTATATAGTCCATGTATGCGTTACTGGGCTCATAAATTGCTTAGACTCCTTATGTATAATCCATGTTCAATAATACAGTGACATCTGTAATGAATGATTGCATCTAAATCCATCAATAAGAATCAATACTATAACACTAGCTGGACCATGTCATCCCTCTGTGTAACATCCCCTCTCTCCTCCTCCTCTCTTTACAGCAGACACTGTTTGTTGGCTTGTTAATTAGCTGCCTGGACAGAGATGGTGGAAAGCCATTTGCTTCAGTTCTCCACAATCTGTTCCCATCGACACAGAGGGGCATGCTGGGACTTTATCTATGAATATCAATAAAGTGTGTTAAAAAGGCAAGTAATTTATTTTAAAAAGGCATTCGTCAGTTTTTGTCCAACCTTGCACAGCGACACAATCTGACACTATGGTGTGATCAGTGAGTGAGACTGCGGCCATTCGTTAAATAATGGACGGTGTGGGTGAGCTTTGGTCGTGGGGGGGGGGTAGAGAAGACTTACTGTGCTGCTGTAGTCTCATTCAGTCACGTGTGATGAATTGATACCCCATACATACCCCAAGAAGATAAACCTACCTGTCTTGATTTTTATAAATAAACATTTCTCTCAGGAGTAAATGGTTTCAAGCTCTCTTCAAGTCTTCTTCGATACAGCGTGATTTTGTAGAAAATGGTCATATTTAGAGTAAAATGGCTGATATGCATTGGGGTATGGATGTTGAGGGATCATTGGGTGCAGGTAGCAGCTGAGGTGGGTGTGCAGTGTCCTCGAACTCTTAGTCTCACCCGCTCCTCCACTTTAGTTCACTTTCAGTTTGAATCAACCAATATGGCCCTTGCCAAGATGCCAAACTCCAGCCTTCAAAATGGTAGCTCACGAATAAATAAGTGAGGTCACGGTGGGTTGCCACTTGTGCACTCCCCTGAGATTGAAGTAGATGGGATGAGCAGCTTTTAGGGTAGGTGAATTAAATACATATTATACAGACTGAAAGAGATATCCTGTATTAATGTCAGATGAGGAGAGACAAAATGTGTGACTAATAAGTTTTTGATTGGATTCAGAGCCATAAAACTGTAATAATACAATGTGAACAAAAACAAAAGGGTTTGACTCAGAATGGCATGTGACACATTTTTGAATCATTACAACAAAGACTCTAAATAACCATGGCTCCATGTTTCTATTGTGAACAAGTCTTTAAGTAATTCACCTCACCAACTTGCTTCAAGACCCCTAAATTAACCATTGATCCTTTACATTCATGAAGAAAAGATGCTAATATTTTATGAAGGTCACTTTTGAATTCTCTTTTCTTTTGTTTAGATTGCCATTTAGAAGTTTCCATTGAGCAACATATTGCTTATTATTTAGTGAACAGTTGGAAATTGCATAAAGATGTAGCCTCTCGCTGTTTATCGGCCGCAACGTGAAGCTGATGACTTGTGACACCACGGCTTAAGTTTTAATCACTGGCACTAATGAAGCTGTTCATCCAACATCAGGCACTATCAGCTTTATGCCGACAGGTCAAATACTGACAACATTAACCAGAGCGAAGGTCGAGGTGGATAATAATACCACGTCTTTATTAAAAAGAAAAGAGACATGAAAGAAGCAATTATGTAGCGATTGGCCAATTACCTTCTTATTGTCAGAGTTGCGTCAGGGTCACATCAGTGAATGCCTTTCAATTCAATTTTATTTGTATAGCCCCAAATCATAATACACATTATCTCAAGGCACTTTACATTGAAGGTCACCTTAACATTTTTTCCTTAGAGAAACCCAACATTTCCCACAATGAGCAGCACTTGGGCGTCTAGAGAGAAAAACTCCCTCAATAACTGGAAGAAACCTCCAGAACCAGACTCAATGTGGGCGGCCATCTGCCTCGACCAGTGGGGGTGAGCAGGGGGAAATGGGGTGAGAGAGGAGAGATGGGAGGAAAACAGGGGAGAGAAGAGAGGAAGAGAGAGACCAATTCGGGGTTCAGCATTTTGCCCAAGGACACTTCGGCATGCAGATGGGGAAGTCTGAGATCGAACCACGCCTCCACAAGGCCCTGTGCTCTGTGCCCAACCAGCAGGGTCACATAAACAGACACCAAACTCAGCTCTGGAGTTCACATCTGGGTAATATTTTGGGAAAAGAATGTTGCAACAATTACTTTCCTCCACATTTGCAGAGTTGTGCAGTGTAAAGATGCTGGGCCAGTAACCAGGTTATTAGTTATTTACCCAGGTGGTTGGATCAAACTCTCCTATTATCCAACTGCCTAGAATAGTCAATTACATATTGTCCATGCTTTGTCCACTTATCTGTGCGCAAAAAAACAACTGCAATTCAAGCCTGGCAAACAGATACATTTAATATTGGCTGAGTGACAAGAAGTTGAAAGACAACCACCAAGCTATGATAAAAGACAGGAAACAACAAAGGATTGAATGTATAATGTGTCATCTTACCTGCAACTGTTTTAACTGGAACAGACTGGAGAGACAGAAGGTTATATCAGAGATAACAACACTTAACACCCACACAGTTGCTTAAAGGTGCAGACACTGTTGACTCGGAAATACACACCTCCACATAAAATACACCGTGCACGCACACAAACACACAAATGCATAAATGAACATAATCATATTAACGATTTATTTCCAAACTCAAGAACAGACACTCCTACACTTTTTTTTTTTACTTCTTTTTATTTCCTTTTATCAGATACAGTCATACAGTACATCACATCCAGTCATTTTTAACATGAAATTAGGTGCCACGGGTACAAGTCTTAAGCTAGTGGGGTTAACTGTCCATGGATGTCTCGGGCCCAAGCCTTCAAGATCCAGGCATATCAGAATTGAGTTTACACATTAACATTGTCCACAAACACAGTAAATCACACATGACATTACATCCAGACAATATTCCAAAAGAGGATGGCCTCCAGCTGTCCATTGCTTAAAGAAAAAACAAAGAGAAATGAAAAGAAATATATCTATATATTCTGCTCATATCAAATGGAAGTGTAGAGCAATGGGGCACCAGTTGTTTTTGAATACCTCTGTTTTCAGTTGTAATAGGGCAGTCAGGTGTTCCATCCCGTACATATCCTGTATTCTGTCCCTCCATTGGATTATTGTGGGGGGCTGTGGCTTCATCCAGGAGGCTGTTATTACTTTATTTGCTAATAGAAGAAGGGCTCTCAGAAGTTTTGTCTGGCTATTTTCTTCAAGGTTATCAGGCAGTATCCTTTAAATAAAGTGTGATGGTTCTAACGGTATGTCGATAAATAAGTATATAAGTTTTTATTTCCCTTTGTATTTTTTGCCAATATTCTGTTAACTTTGGACAGTCCCAAAATATGTGTGTGGTTTCCCACCTTGCCACAACCCCGCCAACATTGTGCTGAAGTATTGCTCCATTAAGATGATATAAGTGGAGTTCTGAAGTATTTCATTTTAATTTTACATCCAAATTCCCTCCAGTTGGGACTATTGGTTACTCTGTGTCCCTGCTCCAATGATTTTTCCCATTGTTCATCAGAAATGATTATGTTCATCACTAGTTCCCATTTTTCTTTAATATCTTAATTATTCTCATTTAGTTCCTGTAATATCCAGTATAAATGTGATATGAACTTTGCTTTCACTGTTCCTTCAATTGCAAATATGAAGAAGTGTTCCATTTTGGATGGTGGTGAGCAGAGTTTTTCCATTCTTGATGGGAATGTAAATAGTGTCTTACTTGTAAATATCTGTAGAAGTCTTGGTTTGGTAACTCATATTTCTCTTTAAGCTTTTCAAATGACTTCTATACCCACTGTCTTTAACATGGTTTTCAAGAAAGATGTTAATAACCTGGAGAATTGATGGGTGTGTGAAGTGTGTTTACATTTAGCAGAGGATAGTTTTGAACCAGCAACCTCCTGGTTATATACACGTCACGCTGGATGCAGTATTCTGAACCACTGCCTTTAGAGTTTGTACCATAGACTATAAATCAAGATGGATGACATGACCACTGCCTGAACGTGAACCCAAAGCACCTTGATTGCCCCTCCTGGTGGCTGATTGCAATATCGGTCAGAACAAAAACGCCACCTCCTCCATGTTAGTGGACAGGACACGGGCCAAATCCAGAAATCATAGTACACAACAATTTAATGTGTCAAATGATTTCCCTCATCAGTAGTTGTCTATGCATCCATGGTAGTGGCAGTATTACCTAGAGAATGTCAAACAGCAGTAGTGGGAAGCTTGGAGTTCGACCACTGAGTCATGCTACCTGCTGACTCCTTTCCCACACTGCTTAGACCACAGCACATGGAACAGATCAATACTGCATGTTGCAAGAAGTCATGTCGATTTAAAGGTGTTTCTTTTATAGAAAACTAATGATCAGTCAACTGGAGAGGATGGCAAATGTAAATGTATCCGTTAAGATGTTAACATGACTTTTACATCAGCAAGCAGAGACGTCGTATAACTTTTTAGTTAATTTGATAATTACATTGTGATGTGGTCATAGAGGAAGAGGTGGATGCTTTTTCCATTGGCCTCTGTGTTATGACCCAAGCACCCTACTCTTGCACCACTGGGCCTCCAGACATCAGTTTTCGGGCTTCTGCTCATAATTTGTGATTTGTAAAAACCAATAATTTAAGGAGATGGGAATACTTTCTGGAGTCTTCAGGACATGTCAGCATGCAGGATTAGTAAATGTGCACATAACAGCCCCTAAATAAGCTAAACCTTGCCTTTAGCCATTTTATTGTCAGAATTATCTAAATGCTGTTAAATGGCAGCCGGTAATCCTTCCCTCCATAGACACTGCGAGCCTAATCCAGTGTCTAAGAACATGTGGTCAGCTGTGGGTCATTCCGTCTTGCTGCTGCAGTACAGCAGCACATCTATATCCTTGACAAATTAAAAAGCACAAAATATTGTGAGTCAGGCGGGAGTGTTGTCATGGGATGTAAAAACTTTATTGGGCATTAAAGAGTGGTCAGTGGAGGCTAGTTCCATTGAATTGCAGTTTTTCGGTCTGTAGGAGGGAGCACTTCTTGCAGTGGGTTGTTACTCATCCAAAATACTGAAGTGCTCTGTTAAGAGCCAGGAAGAGTTCTAGTTAGAACGATTTTTTTTCAATCGATTGACTTCTGGGTTAAGGGCCCAACAAGCTTCCGCCGCACCACTCTGCTCTTAAATCTCTTAAGCCTGAACCATGGGGCTTCTGTTTCCTATCTGTGGTTACAAAGCCAATAATGACCAATTATCCTGACCTCTTTTGGAGAACACTAATTAATGCATAGCTACAACAACAAACCAGCAGGCAAATGCTGGAGTTCATCCTTCTAAAGCATTATCAAATCATGAGTTTTTGACTGTTTTCATTTCAAGAGATCAAGAGCTAATTCTCTTTAATATGAGTAAACATGACCACAGAGGGCAGCAGTGGGATTTTAACGCAGGTCCCTCCAGACACTGGAGACTACAGGGAGCATGACCACTAATCCAGGTTATAGGCCTTCTTCCCCCTGATGATCAAGTTTTCTTCATGAAAGATTGAATGATCCTAGCCCCTCTAAATTAAGCTGTCATGTACCCTTTAGTTATTGTACCAGGATCAATTGATCTATCAATCAAATGTTATTTTTATAGCCCATATTCAAATTACAGCTTCTCTCAACAAGAGTAGGGAAAAACTATCAGGAGGGAAAAAAGGTAAAAGCTCAGAGAGAGTCACATGTGACGGATCCCTCTCCCGAAACGGACAGAAGTACAATAGATGCCGCGAGAAGTAGATCACATCCATGAAATAATATTATTTACAACACTGATCAGAAAAGACAGTGTCTAACATAAATTAAAGGTGTCTCAATGTTTAAAGTATTTGTAGATGATAAAATGTCAGACAGAGATGAAGGGGGCAATCTAGTTGTTTTCGTAATGCATGATCAGCTGCAACCACGATCCCGATCCACCACCACAATTTACAATCAGCTGCCAACATCATCCACCGGCACAATCCACTGTGTGGTCGCAGCGGCCATCTTGGACTCATAATGCTTTGTACAAATGCACAAAGGAATGGCAGAGTTTGGATTCTGATCCAGGTCTCCAGTGGTAAACACTGTTCCAGCCAAATCCCCTAACATTGAAGTAAATGGTGTCCTCTTCTTCAGACATAATAAAACTGAAAAAAACACAACATTCTGCGATGTGATGACACCCAAGTGTCCGCAAGCACCAACATTCATATTCAACTCGAAACAAGGTCATTTACACCATGTTTCAGGCTTAATGTCCTCTGATGGCCTCCTCAAAGGTGAGCTCATGTAAACCTTGGGCAGCTCGGCACACTGCACACTCTCATCGAAGGACACACGCAGGGAGCGTGTTCAAGTGGCTACATCCGCTAGTATGGCCACTTCTGGTAGAAGTGGACTTCTAGGCTTAAAAGTAGGTATAAATGGGGTCATTTCCAGTCGAATATGAATGTGTGGGCTTCCAGACACACCACACGGGCAGAATGGAGGCATGTTTTGTTTATTTTCTGTTCTTTCATTACGTCTAAAGTAGAGGTCGCCTGCGCTGAAAAACAGTTTTGTACTCAAACCCTTCACCCACCCCTCCATTGGCTTAATGTGAGCAGATAATCTTAGAATTTGTCATATTTCGGTGAACTATCCTTTTAACCTCCCAACCGATTACCTTTGACCACTCAGACTAAACACCAATGTGTCATACTACCTTTGCTTTGATGACCAATGTAATAACACCTTCTGCAATAGAGGACCACCAACTGTTTATTTCAGTGCAACAAAGCAATATCTCATCATACCAGTGGGTGGACATATGCATTCATTTTCAGCCAGATTTCCTCAAAATGGGTTTTATGCTTAAACATGGATGGACACTTGTCTACTGGTGTAATATATACATAGATTGGTGGTACTGGTAACAGCACCTCGAAGGCTTGTTACTTTTAGTTGTGTGATTCAACAATTCCCTTCACAATCTTTGATACAAACTCTGATAAGTGCAGCAAGACTTCAGCTCTGCTCTGCTCTGAGAACTAGTGCTTCACACAGACCTGGCCAAGTCTAACCAGTCTAAGGTAATGGGGCAGGGTAAAGGTCTATCAGGAAAGAGATCAGTGCAGAATGGCTTCACTTGAAACAAGGACATCCTTTATGAATAAGGCCTGGGTATCAAAGTAGATGAAACTTGGCCTGGATCTATTGTACAGTAGTTATAGAGAAAAACTCAGAGAACAAGGTTATCAACTCCTGTGATCTGTGAGGACACATAAATCCTCACTATAGCTTTAACACACCTCTTTTCATTTTGCAGTCTAATGGTCCCATGTAAAAAAGCGGTTTAAAATGAATCTAAAACTTTTATACCTGACAGTAATATATTTATGGGCTATAGAAAAGTGTTATATTGTGGTGATATTAATCGTCAGGGTGTTATATTAACTGCAAAAGACACACTATAGTCAAAGTGTGGGCCATTTAGAGCTCTCTCTTTGGTGACGGCTATTAGTTCATTGGTTTTGAGCAGATCAGGGGACAAGTGGAAGAAGTGATGTTGACTCATGTGCGTGTTCTTTATTACAGATATTTGCTGGTATATGTTATGGAGTTAAAATGAAAAGTTCCAGAAAATAAAAGTAAACAGCTCAAAAGTGGTAAAAAGTTAATAAAGATACACAAAAATATGCATTCCAGTACAGTAAAAGAGGAAAATTAGTTACAGTCCTCCACTGGTTGTATCAGTATGAACAAGCGGCAAGTATTGTGAATGCAGAGGTTTGTCACAAGATAATACTTTTGTCTGCTTGCTACAATGAATTATCTTCAATCAATCAATCAAATTTAGTTTTTATTCACAAATCACAATCTCTCTCATAGGGCTAAACAAGGTGTGACATCTTTTATGTTAAGTCACCACCCAGGCACTTGCCAGTTCACTGCAGGAACAGAAAGAGGTGACGGTGCACTCACTGCATTTTGTGGCCTGGCAGTCATAAGGTAACCATAAATAAATAAAGATTAAGATCCGACGCCCTGCACTCGACCATATACGGTCTGCCATGGTGGCCGATTTACAGAGCCTGTGACACTAAATCCAACCTGACAAGAGCGGCATCAAACTTTTACAGCCTTGTAAGCGATCCTCTGCTGCACTGGAGGGCTGTTTTATTGGACAGATTAAAATTGCATGGTTCATAGTGAAATACACACACACACACACACCCAGCTCATGTTTGAATGTTTCAGGGTAGAAAACCATGCAAAACTCACCCTGCCCCACTCATGGGCGTCCATCACTCCACTCCTCTACTCAGTGGTCTTATGTCTACTTCACTTCTACATTGCTTTAATTACCACATTTCCTGACCAGATAATTCACTGTAAAATTTATAAAGATAATTCCTCTTGGGAAATAGCGAAGGCACAGCCATAATTAACCAGAATTAGCTCACCAGTGTGCAGTCAAAAAGTGGGACATATAGCATGGCTCTAGCTGCAGATGGCTCGCTGGTTAATTATGCTGCCCTGTCTCTCCTGGGAGGACCAATTCATAAAAATGACACCTTCTTTCTCTGCTTTCTTTGGCACCTCTCATAACACAGTTGAACATGCACATTATTTTAAATAAGATATATACTGTATATAACAAAAATCTACATTATATATAATTAAAATGTTACACAAATTATCAATTAATATTTTAAGTAATACTAATATAATTTATTATACTTGATATTTATAATATTTCATTTTTATCTGCACTTCTTGTGTTCATCTGAATTCATGGGAACAAATATTGGCTGGCAAGAACATGCGCACACATATAAACAGTCTGCTGGGAGAGTCACGAAGCATGAGGCACAATAATCATGCTTAAGTGTTGGTCTTATTCGCCATGGCATGAAAAGCAATCTTCAGGCCAAATGGATGAAAACATGTCACCATATGGATGAGACTGGGATTGTGCTTCCTAGTCCAATCTGAGCTGTGGAGATGGAGATGTTCTTGGACCCATTAAACCTCTACCAAGCATTTGTAAGAAGTAAGTTGTAAGATGTTTGTTGCAGGATTGTTCTATGAGACTTTATCAGTTTTAGCCAGATCCATCAACTGAGCAGCTGAGCTCAGCGGTATGTTTAGAAGCAGCAACGTGACAAATGCTCGAGAATTCAATGAAAACTTTACAAAAAGCTGAGCACAGAGACTTAGAGGTATTTTAACATATACTTCACTGTTGCATCACAAGGCTGTGGAAAAGACTTCTGGTACAAATCTGATGATCGAGTCTTTAGGGATATAAAAGCTTTATTTGTCCTATTTTGTCCATCACAGGTGACACTAGGTGATGAAGACAGCTGCTATCTCACGAAAAGGTTAATGACCTCTCGACGGGACAAACGGTGGCTGACGCCTGTGCAGCTGATCATTTGTGGAGTCAGTGCACGTAGAGCTTCTTGTTTCGAATCCTGGCAAGAGTTTGATATAGGAGCGTCTCCCTCTTGAGGCAGTGTCACATCTTAAGGGAAGTGACAGTTGCTGGATAAATGCATATTGAAGGCCTGTGTCGCTCCAGACAGGCTGCTGGTGTCTGCGACGGCTCCAAATGGGTTGTTTCCACTCATGTCCTGATTCACAAGATGTAAAGGCTTCGGTTACACGATGCTTTCATATTTTATCTGCAGGCCATCTGGTAGTCAATATGTTTAGTAATAAACCTAGATTTGGACATGCCTGTGTTGCTAATCTGGGGGAAATTGAGTTTTCAACTCCTCCTCTCCTTCCATCCAGGAATCCCCCCCCCCCCTCCGGTGGAGTTGTGCAACTTGCAATGCAGTGATTAAGAGGTAGTGGAGGGGGGGGGGTATTTTTTTAATCTCCACTCAGGGAGAAAGATGAATGTCTGGGGCTGACAAACCTCTAATACACATTTCCCTTTTATGCAAAGTGTTAATGGCATCCTTTTTGTTGGAAAGTCAAAAGCATAATTCAGGATATGTCTCAAAGAATATAATAATATCAGAAGTCGTGATATAAGATCTGTAGCAGCTCTGAAACGGTTTTGTTTCTATTACAATTTCACCGACATAACCGAATAATAAAGTGGTTTGAAGGAGATCTACTCAGAAACATAAAAGCACATCACAAACAGAGATGAAATATTCTTTAAATCCTATTAATGCAGATGCTGCGTGTCAGATTGTTAGAGCCTCTGGAACTTTATTCCCTCGACCTTTTCAGACACTTTATAATGCTCGTTAGTCAGTTGCCTCTGACTCAAGCAAAGCACATTTTTAAAAGAGTGATCAGAGTGTTAGACTTCTGAAATGGCTGGAGCTTCTGCTGAAAGCCAGCAGAACTTATAGTGGACTTCAGGAGGAAACAGCAGAGCGACATCAATCCACTCTGGATCAGTGGGTCTGAGGTGGAGAGAGTGGACAGTTTTTTTTAATACCTCGGTGTGACCATAACACAGGACGAGCTATTTGTATATTATGTCTTTTATTTGTGACACATTGTATAATAATAATAATAATGTAGCTGTGAACGTGACACACAATGCTTACCTTATCTTTCATCTTGCACATAGTAATTTCATCTGTTCTGAAAATTGAAAATGTTGACTTGTGAACAACTACAACTCTTCTTTGTCAAATGCCATTAATAAGGGCAGATTTGTATATTGTGTTAGTTAGGTTCCAAGCTAATGGAGCTTCCTTATTACTGAAGGCTTTTAACCACGCCTTATTTTGGCTTTGACGTGTGTGTGTGTGTGTGTGTGTCTGTGTGTCTGTGTGTGTGTGTGTGTGTTCCCTTCCTTCCTTCCCAGTTGGCTTTATCAGATCAGGCAGGAAAAGGCAATCTACACATGCACTGACACAAAGTAACTCACATGAACGCACATGGCCCCGATCTCAGTCTCACCACAGCACACATAAAAGGATTAGTTGCTCGCATGGGAAAATGAATCAGATTGGAAGGCAACCAAGCAAACAGGGCCTGCCTGTTGATCAGGACTTGCTGTTGGCCCTACCCTACCCCCTCTGAGACACAACAAACACTCAAATGTCAGCCACATATTGCCAGAATTTTTACAAACAGTGTTGCATGCTGTTTATCTCTGGATTTAATAATGTGCATTACAACATGGAGGCGATTGTAGATGTCATGGGTTTACCCTTCCTACTGTCCACCCACTGGTCCTAGACTCACCGCTCTCTGCGCCTCTCTTCAGCACAGGATCGGGTTTGGGTGCAGTGGTTGGAGCTTTCTGGGAACTTGAGCAGTCTTTCCTCTGCTGACCTTCAACTGCCAGTCTCTGTTTGAATGGAGGCAAGCTGACACTCTAAGCGGGGGTCCGAGCCCTTACTGCTACTCTGACAGAAGCCAAGGTCTGCCTTGCTGGTAGGGGGTGCTCGCCTTTGGGTCATGCCTCTGCAGTTGGCGTTTGCTACTGCCTTCACTAATTGTCCCGGTGCCAACAATGGTAAAGAAAATAATAACCGTTGACCCTGTCCAGAGCTGGTATTAAAATATGTCCTGAGACATCTTATCACAAGTAGAAACAGTTACAGTCTGTCACCTGGTATTAAAACACGTCCTGAATGGGTCCCGTGTGACCACTTGTTCCCACCTGCTCATTATGCTAAAAAACATGGATGTCATTTGTGTGTGAGACAACCAAGTGAAAGAGAGAGAGCTGGCAGAACCAGGATTTAAAAAACAAAAATGAATCATTATTAGTTGATCAATGCATATTTTGTAGCAGTGTCAGCAAATTGATCAATGTGTGGAAAATGAGCTGTGCAGCGCCTCAGAGGACAGCTGAGTAAGTTGTCCTAATGCAGTGGGCCCTGGGTTCCTCCTGGTGCAAGGCAATGACTGTGTAGGCAGTTTCCTGCATGACGAAGGCATTGATGCCATTACTGCCCCTCACGTTCCCCTGACCATAATCCGACTGGGAACCTATGGGATTTTATGCATCTGTGCATCTGTATATATTCAATTATCTATTGTATAGTCAAATACTTATATTTATACCTCTACTATATATCATATCATACTCTTTGTATATTCTTTGTATATATAAGTCTATATACACATATTTATAAATGTGTACATATTATA
>CM028879.1:20174222-20190864 GCA_016801935.1 Platichthys stellatus
TCTCTATTATTATTATATATACTGTTGCTGCCATTATTACTATATACTGCTATTATATTGGTATAATCACTATCATATATAAATATATATTATGTTATATTATATACTGTCTAACAATAACATTACCAGCATATCATCAGTACTATTACCATCATCTGCCACTGCACCTTATCTACCTATTTATCTTGTAGTTATGTTTTTATTCTTTCTACCTCTATTTTTATTTTATTCTATTCAAATGTACCGGCTGCTATGACGACTTATTAGGAGGATTAAGTGTTCCCTTCATGTTTTTGAACAGTGTGATGTTGCGCTGTCCATGGTCCTGAAACTATTTCTTGTTTTTGCTGTGTTTTAAAACACATCAAGCTAGCACAATGCAAGATTCGCTCTCAGGTATACTCAGGCTCCCCCTACAGGTTGGACGCGCATTCCCTTTGTCGTAAATACGAGTTGCCGTCGTAGCCACCTCATGCACACAGCTGTAGTTGCATGCATTTGTGGATAACATGAGAAAAGATTAAAAAAGCAACTTTACAAGCAGGTTTGTCATAGTATTTGTAAGGTTATATCTTAAAACGTGTCCACATTCATGCTCAGACTTTTTAGCGTTTGGCAACACACAGCAAGCAAGTAGCCGAGGCAGTCAAAATTACAGGGTTCCAGGGAGCATGGAGAGACATGCCATTCTCCTTATTTCAAGTTTGTTTACCATCAAAATTATTCAGAATGCATGACATTTTTGTTTTTTTAATTGCATTACAGAAAATAAAGAACTTTATCACAATATTCTAATTTTCTGAGACAGTCCTGTATCTTAAAACGTGTCCATTCATGCTCAGACTTTTTAGCGTTTGGCAACACACAGCAAGCAAGTAGCCGAGGCAGTCAAAATTACAGGGTTCCAGGGAGCATGGAGAGACATGCCATTCTCCTTATTTCAAGTTTGTATACCATCAAAATTATTTAAAAAAAAATGTGGCATGTTTAGGGGAGTGATATTTCTGAGTGTGCAATGTGGTGTAGAGCCAAATAAAAATCTGGATCCTGTGAACTTAAACATGGTTTCATAAGGTGACTGTTTTAACTGGGTGGAGGTATACACTCTTCAGACGTTCAACAATTTATTGTTGTGACACTGACAAAAATACAAATTAATACTTTTGATGTCCTCAGAAAGGGAAGAGTCAATACTACCAACATAACGCCTATTTGCTGCCCTCTGCAATTATTGAATCTACCTTCTGAAGAAGCCACTAAGTCTTTAGTCTTGTATTGACAGTTTATTTGACAAACTACATATTACACATTCAGTCATCACTTTGAAAGTCTCCTTAGCCACAGAAACAGTGCTGCTGCACAGTCATTCTTAAGGCCTTTTATTTATATATGTATACAAAGTTGTTATAATATGCTGGAATACCTCATCACTGCCCAACCCTAATATTCTAATTTAGGAACGAAAGACTTTTCCTGGTAAATAAATGTTCTACTAAAATAAAAGTTAGATGTATTGTACAGTGTCTGCTTGTAATTTTCTCCTCTTACATTTTACTTTAATAATGTCAGAAGTTGTGTTTTTAGCATTTTGATGATTACACGGTCTCTTTTTGTGTTAACAGCTGTTTTGTGTCCATCATCCTTTTAAAACAAGTGGAATGATAGATTCACAACCAATCTAAAAACAAGTGCATTAGGTTTTGCAATGAGTGCCATAGTTATCTACAAACTCCATTCTTGTTTTTCTACGACACAGTGGGGATTCATGGTGAGCCCACGGAGCACTGCAGAACCTAAGGGTCGTCTTGTTATTCATGCCGAGACTGTGAACCGCTTTTTGGATGTTTATTCCTCTCGTCTTTTGGATCAAAGAACGGAAGAGCTTTGAAATGCTCTAATGAAATCCTTGTCCGTTTTCTTCCTTTGTCAGGCAGAGCATAGACCCATCAGGAGAGAAACACAGAAGTGCAGAAATCTGACTGGACCTGGAGGGCTGGGATGTCTGTGAAAAACTCAGCTGTGGTAAACTTTTAACAAGCTCATCGACCTGCTTTTTTAGCCCCCACACTTTGTTGTCCTGGTTGTACACGCTAGGCAGTGAATAGGTTAATCCTGTTCCTTGCTGTTTTTGGTTCATAACCCCTCCCTCAACGCCTTCTTGATGAGGTTCGATTGATATTTCCCTTGCAGGGCAACTTTTGTGCTTGCGTTTGCTGCTTTTCCACAGACCACACATGCAACTGAATACTCCTCATGGCCACTTGGAAACCTGATGAGCTCTAGAGGTCAGTCTCCAACTTCCCTTCCACAAACACTCACACTCTCTACCTCCAGGGCGGAATTGGACTGCCCATATCCATCTTATTTGACCCCGTCAGTGTAGGTCACCTACAAGGCAAACACAATAAACACTGACATTGACCATCCAATACAAGAGTGCATTAGGTCCTTCAAGGGGGGAATGCTTTGGTTTAGTAGGAACTTTGCGCTCCTGTGCTACAGACTCAGATTTGCTGCTACTACTGCTGCTGCTACATTCTTTGTGTAATGCTTTCCACTGCTCAATGTTATGTGCCTATGTTTCCACACACTGTATCCACCCTCTGTCGTCCTCTTTCACCATCTCCTGTCTCCCCCTTGACATGTGAGTTCCCTGACACGTGACGAGGGGCCGGTTCCCGTTATAGGGAAGGACGCTCACCCTCCTGGCAAAGAGTTTCAACAAGCAAGGCAGAGCGCTCCCCTGTCAGGTCCAGTCAAGTCCCATCAGTATGTAGAGCAATCCACTTCATTGTGACACGCTTTGCAGAGAACAAAGGCACACAAGTCACTTCACACAACTGAAGATAGGTGATGGAATCAGGTATTGAACCTGGAGTGTACTACTTGATTATAGGAGATTGAAAAAAAAACATACTGGGTTTGTTCTCTGGAGTAGCAGGAACCTTTGTAATATTCTAAATTAATGTGTTTTTTCTCACAAAAAAAAGAAAGATCTCTCATTCTGTCAAGCTCTCTCCATTCAAGGGCTCCTTTCTTTGTGTAGACTGCGAAGGCCGAATCAAAATGACGTGGTTTTGTCCAGAGGATTTCCATGATCTGTGACACTAGCTCCTTCCACTCTTAGTGATGTTGCCTAGCAACGAGCGGAAAGAACCAATGAACAAAATATTTTCCCAAAAATATTTTGTTAGTAACCTCTAAAATGTTTGTACTGTTAATAATAACAGTAGTAGATATTATTTCTTGAGCAGTGGAGCTAGTCCAGCCCAACAGTTGACTTGCTAGCTTTAGAGCTGCTGTCCTGTGATTGGTTGTATATGGGGTCTTGGAGAGAGATATTGTTTTATCACTATTGTATCATATTCAAGAAAGAGCCTCAAATGCGTGAGGTGACATTTTGAAAAGTGCACCTTTGATGCCTTAGATTAGAAACATTTAAATAAATCAAAGCCATAATGTTGATAACACAACTAATCATTTTAAAACATCTGGCAAGATGGTGAATATCCCCTGTGCTCTCTCTGCAACTCTATGAACCTTAACTAGACACATTGTGGTTAGAAAGTCTTACTTGTACCAAAAGTGCAGTAAAGCCTTTGTTTGTGAACAACGCTGTGAGGCATTTGTTTCGATACCACAGTGCGAGGCCGGGCTTGACAGCAGACCTTCTCAGATGTGTAGAATCTCTCTGATTAACAGGGAAACATACCTCTGGCTAAAAGTAAGGGTTCAAAAGTATGATGCTGCTTCCTGCCTTTATGATTCATCTGGAGTTATTTCTTTATTTTCTTAAAGGAGAGAAACTTTTTTTCAATTTGTCAGTTGTTCCACCTTATTGATGGAAAATGGAGCATATGATGAAATTCATGGAGATTTAAGACTTCGGGGATCAACTATTTATTTTAATTAAACTCCATTTGGTTGTGAACCAGTACATATCTTCATGTGTTGGGTCTTATTTGTGGATAAAACTTCAGAATCCAGTCAGTCCGACTTATTGTACCTCCAACCAAGGACTTTAAGGAAGGAAATGAAATCTTCATGATATCAATCATTTGTCCAGTATTGGAAGTAAAAGTAGTGACATCTATCTCCAGCTTAGAATTAAACTGCTCTCTGGGGATCTCTTGTTTGGTGCTTAGTGAGGCCAAGGACACTTTCATGATTTTGTCTTGATGCATTTTTCTGTGAAGTGAACAGTGTCTCCCACCCGGATGATTATCAGCGTGTCAGTTAGAGAACATTGTGTTTCCTCTGACTCTGTTAGACGTGTGCTGATGCTCTTCAGATGTTGATAAAAGGGAGGAAGACCATTCATAACCAGGCTGATGTGGAGGTATAGTGATTAAAGCTAAACTCAAAAGTGTCTTTTCACAGCAGTGTCAGTTTATTGTTATCTCTTCAACCCAGTTATTATAAGTAGGTACTTAATTATTGGCTAAAGTTATAGCTGGAGGTGTGTGTTATGTTGAGCACATTTTGCTTTTACAATTCAATGTGGTGTTAAAGTTTTACATTTGCATCAGTATAACAGATCTGGTGGTAAAATGCCAAGGAAGTTATCTGCTTTAAATTTGATGGTTGAAAAATAAGGAAGACATAACTTGTTAGGCTGACACCTAAAGTTTACTTGAAGCTCTTCCCTGTTACCTTTTTACCCAAAGCAACTAAAACTATGAAGTATTGATTATAAATCTGAGCAGGAGCGAGCCTGGTGTCGCTGACTGAAGGTAAAGTCAACAGCTGATGGGTTACCTAGCTGGCAGACAGGTCCAGTGTTGAGCTGTGTAGCCACAGAGCAGAGCAGGAGCATAATCCGGAGGGAACAGGCGAAACTCGTGGTCGAAGACAGAAGGCTGAGGTAATATCCAGGGCAGAGACGAGGCAGGCAGGTCGGGGATCGACAACAGGTGATCAGTCCGGGGAAAATACGCTGGAAGTCAGGCATAATGCACAAGACAATCTGGCACTGAAGCAGAGACAGGAGCAGGCTTAAATGCAGCCAGGGCTGTCACAGGTGTGGAGAGTTGGCCTGATGAGGTGGTTTGGCTGACTGGCAGAGTGGAGCAGAGACAGGTGAGTGGAAAAATACCAGCAGACAGGAGATGAGCAGACTGTGACATTCATAGCCAATGATAATGGTAAATATTGCATATTGGTGATGGTAGTAGTCTCTTCTTTTTTTTTCTTTCAGACAATCAAATTCAAAATCACAGTCCGAATCACAGATGAACCAATAATATTTATATGGTATGGCAGAAGTGAACAGGATAAAAACCTTTATTTGTCTAAAGGAAAGCTAGCATCAGATAGTCATTGTTAGTCATTGTAAATGTGGTTTAAAGTTAGGTTGTCCATCAGTGTGAACACAATACCATCAGGATAACACCTCAGAAAATGCTAAAGAAAAAAAAGAAGAAACAGAGGTCACGTGATCATGAGTCGGCACGTGTTGAAATAAAAGCTTGTGCAGTGTCTGTCGTGAAAGACGGACCACTGAAAACATTCCAACAGCTCTCAGACAACCCAGCGGATGAGATCTGTTTCCTCCTCAGTCTCCGGCTCTTTCCTCAGGGTCCCTCTGTCTCCCATCAAGACGTACAACTCCTCTCTCACGATCCTTCCAGCTCGTCTTTAAGCTGGAAGCTGTTGTCTGTAGTGGGATGTTACGTTAACAAGTTCTCTAATCCTGACGAGCCCTGTCGCCTTTGAACACACACTCCGACGAGGCACTTCATCTCTCTCCCTCTCTCTCTATAGTCATCTTCTCTTTTTCACGTCTCATCCCTGACAAGAGGCTGCTCAGTCCTGTCACTTCTGTGACACACAAACACCTTAATTTGAAAAAAATATGTATGTGTTCATGAGATCACATTTACCTGTGTGTGTATGTGTGTGTGTGTGTCATCTTGCTTTTGTCAAAGTAATTGGCTGTGTGGAGGTGGGAGGGCGGTAACTTCTGCACATCTACACAGCAGCATCTGACAACTGTTTCCAATTTTTTATGGAAGACTTTGTTACTCCTCAGCAAAAAAAGGAATACCTGTCTGTGTAGCCAGTTAAACCATATATAATGTTTCCTGCAGGTCCACTATACATCCCATTAGCATCAGCATCTCAGAACAAATGCAAATTCTGCTTCAGACACTCGTACCGTAAGTTTTTTTTTTTTTAAGCTCAGTCAAAGTGGTGCAACACAACAACTTACACAAGTGATGCTCAGCTACACAAAATGACCCTGGAGAGTCAAAACACAGTTATTAATCTAGCAAGCTGCAGGTAAAACTGTTTAATCCGAACCATCGCTTCTAATCCATACGCTGGTGCACCTATCAGTGTCTGAACCTCCGTGTGAGATCAGATGTCTAACATTTTCCAAAACGCAATTTTGCCAGGTCTTATGAATGCATAATATTAGAAAGTTAACCTATAAACATTGTTTTCACTTTTAAATGGGTTTTTGGAGATGTATTTATCAAGTGGTTTTAAAAAAATAAATTACAAAATAAAAAAGCAGGTTAAAAGTAATATGTTAAAAATGATGCTGTGACCTCATCTTGAATCTATTTATCCAAGTTTCATCTCATATGGGTTCAGTGCAAGTTCAACAGGATCTGGCCCCACAATTGCCCGGGTGAAAGAGAAAATAAGAGATTTGAAGCCTGCTGCATCTTCTACAAGAAAACACTCAAATGAAAAGGTTTGGGTTTAAAAGCATTGGAGTGCCGTGTTCAGTGTTCACATCGGGAGGGTCATTAAAAAAGAGACTCATGCAGCTCGGCTCAACATGGACAAGTTCATTTCATTGTTACGATTTTTGGATGTGAAATAGGTCTTGTGTTTAACTCAGAAAGGTCTTGTGGAAATGTTAAGAAACCATGTTATACGTGAATGCTGAATATCTCAACCTAGAATCATCAGAACTCCTTTGATGCTGTAGCAACCTCCCCTCTTCTGGATGCAGGATTTCTACCAGAGTGGAACTTTAGCTTTAAAGCTTGGAACCTTCAGGGAATCGCAAAATTAAACCCTAAGTCTGATTCTAGAAGTTCTTCAGATATGTCAGTTGAATGGATCTAAATAGTAGTTTTCATTGTGTGTGTGGATCCTGCGCTGAGTTTAATATTAATAACCACTCTGCAGGCAGAAAGTTAATGGTCACAGGAAATGCAGTGTATTTGTCGCTGTATTACACAAGTAATTGATAATCAAAACAATGCGTCTAGAGTACAGGACGCGGGTGATTTTCTGCACCACAGGCAGCAATAAAGCATTCAGCTGCTCGGCTCCATCTCCTCATTTAACCAGCTTCCCAGTGACCTGCTGTTGTGTGGGAAATGAATGCTGTAATAAAAGCTCTTTGTTTGTGCAGGACACAAGCTCGGCAATTAATTGAAAATCAGATTTCATCGACATTTGATGTTTGTCTGTCCATCCGTCTCCCTGCATCTACAAACAGTAGTTTTCCCTCTCCCTCTCATTATCCGCTCTCGTTCTAACCCCACAGGATTCATCCTCCCCCCCTTCTTTCTGTTATGCTCTCTCTTCTCACATATTCCTATTTTTCCCTCATCCGATTCTCCCTCCTCTTCCCCACCTTCCTTCCCAAGTTCATCTTTTACCCCCTCTCTTATCTCTTGTTTCCTTATCCCTTGTTTTACATCATCTTCTTTATTGCTCCTCTCCTAAGTCCTCTTAGTTTTTTTCCCCATCTCTCCCATGCTTCTCTGGCATGAGATATTTGTCATTCGGACAATCCGGCTGACACCCCCTCTTTAAATCAAAGTGCTGGTGTAAAAGCAGCGAAGGCACCAGCTCAAATTCTCTTTAAATAAAAATTGACAGTGCAAGGCCTGCACCCAGTTGATGGGCTTAATTGTAATCTTTCTGTCAATGTCACAGCTTTGCAGGAGCAATGTGCAATTTTTCCATTTGGTTTGTTTTAGTCTGCAGGAGCCTCAAAGATGTTAGTCCACTGCAACACAAACACAAAGTCATTCATCAGGTGAAATAAAAAAAAAAGGTTTACTCAATATTACATTGAGCAAAGATTATGAATACCTTAGAGTCCAAGGTATAGTGAGTAAGATTTAGGTGAAAGGGATCAATTAGCAGAAATTGAATAGCATATAATCCTAGTAATGCTTTTTTTCTTGTGTGTTATTGTTTTACAATGTACAATTTGTTGTTTTCTTTACCCTAGAACGGGTGGTTTATATTTAAATGCTTTATTATTACATCGGGAGCCTGTCCTCTCTACGGAGGCTGCATGTTTTTTACAGTCATCCAGGCCCGTCAAACTAAAAACCTTCTGAGTTTTTATGGCAAATGAAAGCTACGGATTCAAAGAGACGAGCAGCCCAGTCGTTGTCCACAGTACCCCTGTGCCAACACTTTTAATGCTCATAGGTGTTTACGGTCTACCAGGGGCATTGTA
Organism: Platichthys stellatus; assembly: GCA_016801935.1. Classification (NCBI taxonomy): domain Eukaryota; kingdom Metazoa; phylum Chordata; class Actinopteri; order Pleuronectiformes; family Pleuronectidae; genus Platichthys; species Platichthys stellatus. The sequence goes on from CM028879.1 coordinate 20,182,663, forward strand.
AAAGTAAACAATTATCATCTAATTAAGTTATGTTAAGCATGTTTAATTAGGCCTTTTTTTCTCTGGATGTTGGTTGGGGCCTAGAGCCCTGTACTAATAAGCCACTACTGATAATGGCCATATGTTTGTTCTCATTATAAGTCCTTTAATATCAGCTTTCTTTTACATTTTGCCCTGTTTTTACCAACCATAAAAATGCACATCACAATCTAACTATATTATACATTTGTACATTTTACCATATTCGTAAACAGTTTTCGGCAGCTGCTTGATGTTTTATTTGCATTAACAAACTGAATTTTTGCGATTTCAGGAAGTGCACAGTGTTTGTATTTGCTAAGTAGTACACAAACCGAGTGAAGCAACTAGAGTGGTGCTTCAGACGACAACAGCCAAGGGATGGATGGCACGTGCCTCCAGCTCATGTTGACATTTTAGCCTGACTGTCACTGTCACGCTTCACCATGTGACATCAGAGCACTTTCCATTCATCTCTGTCCCCTCCAGCTCGCCATACAGTACATGAGTGACATGTGTGCTGCATGTGCACAAGCTTTCATGTTCATTGGTTTTTATCTGCTTCTTACCTTTGCACCAAGGATACGTGTGTGTGTGTGTGTGTGTGTGTGTGTGTGTGTGTGTGTGTGTGTGTGTGTGTGTGTGTGTGTGTGTGTGTGTGTGTGTGTGTGTGTGTGTGTGTGTGTGTGTGTGTGTGCGTGTGCGTGTGTGGATGCAGCACCTCTTGTCAGGTGTTTAACCCCGCAGCAACCATGGATTTCAAAGCACACGGCTGCTCACTTTGACAGCTGGCTCCTACATGTGTGTAGAATGCACAGCACTGCTGCTGCTGCACTGCCAGAGAGTGCTGCTTAACATGTTTCTGCAGGCTATTCAGCAGAGTGAAAGGCATAAAGAAAACCTGAAAGCTAGATCAGTGTAGCTCTGGATGCTTGAGATATTACCATGGTAACCTTTTTCTTTTCTCCAGCGCAGCCATGCCTGTTGCTGTGCAGCCTTGCTGACAGCTTGCTGTGATGTGAGTAACAACAAAAAATGACTGGGGTAATTAATTATTGTCCAACACATTAAAACAAGTTAGGTAACTGTTTTCATAGAAGTGCAGTTGGCTGAAGGAAACTGACATTAGATTTAAGCTTAGCAGATGATGTGAAATAAACAGCATCCTGTAGCTTGATTTCAAACTGCAGCACAAAGGTTTAAATGGTAAATGGCCAGCATATATGCACTGTTTTTCCAGTCATCAGCCACCTACACTCACAGCACTTTCCAGTACAGGTCATATTCACACTCATGCAGCTCTTTTTCTTTCACAGAAGTCAAGTCGGAGCAATCAGTATTTTTCCTGTTCTTTAAACCTAAGTTTAAAAAGTAGTTATCCCAAGCCATGCTAAAACCTTTTTAAAATCCCTACTGGGTGGACAAGTGACCAATCTGGCAGTGCTGTTGCCGAGCATAAACTACAACCACTGTCACAGGCTGACTTGGTAAAAGGCAGCCTGATAAGCTGACTCAGGTTGTAGGTATGAGGCCTGTTTCTTAATGAGGCCGGTCACAGTTTGACAGACACTTTAAAGGAGGCATGGAAGAAACTCAAGAAAAAATGGACAAAGGGGGACAGACAAGGACAAATGACCATCACTACTCCTTGATGCTGCATCAGGCTTCAGGGGGCACACTGTCCTAGAGGACAGTATATATATATATATACTGTAATTCTCCTTTCCAACACCTCCCTCTACCATTGCCCTCCCCTATCTTTCTCTAACCCTGGCTACTGAATAGCAATGCAACACATTAAACAGTCTCGAGAGGGATATGGCTAACAAGACTCAGCAGTCACTGGCTGCCTACCAATAGAGGCTTATAGCACAGGACTGGCTCGAAAGAAAGAGAGAGAGGGATTAGAGTGGTATTCAGCCGTGCCCTGGCCTGATGTTGATTTAAATGGAGGGAGAGAGTGGTAAAATAAATGCAGACAGACTGGGATATAATAATGAGGGGTGGGAGGGAAATAAATAAATAATTAGGCAGTGAGGTGAAGGGCAAGGAAAGTTGTGTGAAAAGTTAACATTGTTCTTTGGGATTCACATGAATGATCTTTTTACATTTACACTTTGTTTTGGGAAATGAGAATCTGACACAGCAGAACTAATGATGATCTTTACCCTGTGAAAACTGGCAGCAGGAGATTGTTTATTGCATGATCATATTTTAATTGATCTAAAATAAAAAGCGAAGATGTGTTGACGACGGGTTGAGGCACCAGAGGGCGACGGGAGAGGAGCACAGAAAAAAAAGGCATATCCCAAAAGCTTTACACTTTACATAGTTCAAATAACTTATTTTGTTCATGTTTTTATTCATAGAAATCTTCTGAAACAACATAAGTGTGTATATTTAGCTAGAGTTTGTGATTTTATTCAAGTTGCTACTTAAATACAGTACTCTTATAAATAATGATGGTTTATTGCTGAGGTTGTGCAGACTTTACTGACATTTTTTTATACTCCAAGAAAGGACATCAGAGTAAGCAAGAGCTGCTGGAGCTTTTCTATTGCACAGTTCAATTTAAAAATGCTTGTTACATCAGATCTGTTGAAATCAATGTTTAATTCCGTAAACTATGTCCAATGGCAACATCCATTTTACATATTCAACACTATTGCCAGTTCTTAGGGTTTAGAAGTGCATTTTGTTATTACAATAAATGACTGAATAAACCAAATGTATAAAACCTCTGGTGGTCAGATTCCATTGGGGCTGAAGTGTTTGAGGGTACCTAAGTCTCTGCCAGCAAAACAGACGACCAACTTTCTGCTCGCTATTGGCAGTTCAGTTGCATTGTGGGTAATAAAAGAACACAGAAGTTGCTTTCAGACATGACCTGAGGGTAAAATCCGGAGAATTGAGAGTTTACCTGCAGTCTACCTTTCACACGTGCACAAACGTGTGCACAACAGCAGCAACTCCTCCAAAGTGTTCAGGCGGGAGGTGGAGCAGCCGGGGCTCAGCAGACAGAGGCAGGACAAGACGGGTGAACTCCGCTGAGTAGGTCACGTGATTTTCTTGATCATACTCGGACACAGAAGTCAGATCTTATCATCACAAACTCTCTTGACATCTTTGTTGGTGTCTTCGAAGTCTATGACTCCGCTTTTTCACCGGGAGATAATTGTTTTCATCTCATTTTTGCATCTATTGCACATTAAAAGTGTCATCAACCCCCCCACTCGCTCGCAGTAAGTTTGCAGACTGCGAAGCTTCTGACTCAGACATATGGGTTCACACATGCAACCCCTCCAGAGAAAATACAGAGGAACTGTGGAGTTCAGTGCATGTCTGAAAGCGTCTGAGAGTGTGTGGTAAAAGAGGATAGTATCGGCTCCAATCTATTTATTGGGCTGCAATGTGGAATTTGGCACCGTTGTGGATGTGAAATTCTCAATTCTTCAACCCGCTGTTTGAACCCAGACTACTTGGTCGTGTTCTTGTGTTGGTCTCACTGTGCTTGATCATGGTGTTTAAAGGAAATGTTTTGGCTCGATCATTTTTTAGAGAGAAATCTAATTTCCCACAACAACAGCCCTCTTCAATATCTCCAGGATAAAGCCATCAAAGACTGATTGTTTGACTGACCGCTCCACAGTACTGTGAAGAGTTGGACTTGCTTGTAAATCATTTTCTTTTAGATTATTTCTTTATTTTGTTTTGCTTTCTCTCTACCCTTTAGTTGAACTGGTGCTAAATCCCAGAGCAGGATCTTTATTTCCATTTCTTGTGTTTAAAAATCTGAACTGAACTTTTGGCTTTATCCGGGGCGCGGTAGCGAGAACAAAAACTTTTATTGTTGGAATGGACTTTTTTTGACTGCTAAAACTTGTTTGCGTCCACTCACTGAACTCACATTATCAATGATATAATAATTTTTATCGCAAATCCAGTAATTGAGGGGATAAAAGTTTGCCAAATCATTGGAGTTTTCTCGATACATTGAAGCTTTTGATCTTCTTATTCAGGCTTCAGACTCTGAATGATTTTAGTAGACTCGACTGGACTTACTGAGCTGAAGAAAAAAACAAAAGGAAAAATAAAATCATTGCTAGCATTCGTGAGCTTGGCTAAACAGCGTCCGTTTCCAGAACTAAAGCCCATTAGCGTAGCTTGCTAGTATCCACCTTCACAATTGAACACATGCACATTAGGCATTAGTTTAAAAACCTTATCTCAAATGTTCTAAGAATGAGGCACTTGATAAAACATCAATGTAAAACAACACGTCAAAAGAGAACAGCAGTTTGTAAGTTGTTAAGATGTATTAAAATAGTTAGGACATTGGAATCTTAATTGACACACAGACGAGGAGAAGCTCCACACAGTGTGCAAGATTAAGTCGGTATCTGCGCCACTTGGTAAAACTACACCACAAAGTCACTCACGGCGTAGTAAATAAGACAAAAAAGACAAGGCCACAACCCCCGTGACATCAACGCAGAGACAGACATCGATCTCAGCCACACTGTATAATGCGACTAATTCGTCAAATTCGGATAGGCACAACAAAAAATGACAGCTGCCATTGGACACTTTTTAGTTAAAGATATGCACCCTATCAATACAGTTGATGGCGAGGGTTTCCAGGAGCTAATCCATATCCTGGACAAACGGTTTGAGTTGCCATCTCTGCACCATTTCAGCAGAGTGGTTCTGACAAATATGTACGAGAAATGTCGAAAAGAAGTTGCAAACAAAGTGTCTAAAGCGGACGACTTCGCGGCGACGACAGATCTTTGGTCCAGCCGCACAATGGAGCCATATATTAGCCTGACCCTCCACTTCATTGACAGTAAATTTCGTTTGAGAGTAAGATGTCTCCAAACGGCGTTCATGCCTGAAGACCATACTGAAAATGTTTAAATAAATGTTTGTTATCTTAGAGAATGCAATGAAGGAGCCAAGGATCAGCCATGCAATGGGGGTCTGCAAGAACTTGGTCAGCAGTTTTTCCTATAGCTGGAAAAAAAAGAGGGAACTTGAAGTGGTGCCGAAGCAGTTGAATCTGAACACTCCCTGAAGACAGAATGTCCAAGCAGATGGGGATCTAGGCAGGCCATGATCGAGAGGGTTCTTGAGCAGCAGAAGGCCATTGCCCAGGTCCTTTCTAATGACCGGACACTCAAACATGTCACCCTCTCCTGGCAGGACGTTGATGTACTAGAGGCCGTCAATGAGTCACTAAGCCCTCTGGTCGAATTCACGGATGCGCTTTCAGGAGAGAAATATGTTAGTGTGTCTTTAGTGAGGCCAACCCTTCACCTCTTCAACAATTCAATCTTGGAAGACCAGGAGGATGACACACAGCTTGCCAAAACCATCAAACACAACATACTGGAGTATCCCAATGAGAAATACAGTGACAGAGCAACACAAGAGCTACTTGACATTTCCTCTGCCCTGGACCCAAGATTCAAGTTAAAATGTTGATGAAGACATGACTGGATCCATTATAGATCGACTGAAAGTGAAGATGAGGGATTTGATGACTGCCAGTGCCATGGTGATAACAATAATTATAATAATAATATCAGATTAAGTAAATTTTTGTATTGGCAACTATTGTGATATTAACACACAACTGTTATATATGATTTCCATTTTCTTTTTTGCCCCTCTGGAAACAGCTGCTTTACCTGCTGATACAGAGGATGCTGGTGCTTGCAAGAAGAGGAAGAAGGGCCTGGGCAGCTACTTCAAGGTCAACGCAGACAAGGCTGCAGGGCCACCTCCGCAAGAGGACCAAGCCATTGCTCTTGAGATCCAGTCTTACTTCCAGGAGGAGATACTAGATCTTGAGGAGAACCCTCTGACGTGGTGGAAAGATGCCAGAATGATCTACCCACGTCTTTCAAATCTGGCCAGGAAATATTTGTGTTTTCCTGCCACAAGTTCCTCTTCAGAACGAGTCTTTAGCGCTAGTGGAAATATTGTTTCCTGATCACATTAACAGGCTGGTATTTCTGGCAAAAAAACTTTAAGTAACCCTACCAGCATTTGCCATATTCACCTAAAATTATTCTTTGGAGAGAAATTCTGAATAAATGCATAATGTTTTCAAACTCATAAAATAATGGTTTGAATAATCGTGATTTCAATATTGTCAATCATAATCGTGATTATGATTTTTACCATAATCGAGCAGCCCTACACTGAATCATCTTCTCCATCTGGACCTGTTAAGATCTTATTTTAAGCAGACCCAAAAAGAGTGCAGACCAGGAACACGGCAGATTGATGGCAGGAAAAGGTTTATTTGGAATGTCCAAAAAGAGCAGGCAGGCAGGTAAACAGACAGGCAGGCAGGCAGAACTCTGTGGAGGGAGTCGAACCAGGAAGGTGCGCAGCTGAATCACACAGGTGAACGGACGATCTGGCGAAGACAGTGGAGATGAGCTGAGGTTTTATGGAGTGGAGGTGGAGTTGATGAGATGAGTCTCAGCTGCGAAGGTATCCCACAGGAGGCTCCTCTCAGCTTCAGGTTGAGCCACCTGTGGAAGGAGCACAGTGGGGGAAGGGAAAACAAGGTGGAAAGCCTGGTCCTGACAGGACCTCTCTAATTTTAACTGAATACCCCTTCAATATGGGCTGGCTGTAAAATGTCCATCAGCTATACAATAGTCTGATACAGAACATGATAGAAGCTTTTAGCATTTAGCTGTGTCTGTCACCTGCTAATATGGGTCTCAGATGCATATTGACAAATATACACAATAATGGTGCAAAATCAACAGAATACAACGTACACATTTTTGATGAAATGGGAGCCTCCTGGGGCCATATTGCACTAACTGTTTGCAGCCTCTCATCACTTACATTTGGATCAATCTATGTCAGTGCATACTATGAAAACATGGCAAGAATTACGCGCTAAGCTGGCACTGCCAAAGATGTTTCCAGTGGGACTGAAATGGGGGCAACAGTAGCCCGCGGTTTATACTGGCAAGCTTATGACCCAGGCATCACCACTTTAAATGATTCAAACAGCTGGAAGACGCTGGAAAATACTTTCCCCTCACTCCTCCTTACGACAACGACTCACTTAGCTCCAACCCAGCAGGTGCAGTCAAGTGGAGGTGAAGCAGGTTGCTTCACTTCCACTCACAGAATATCTTCACCAAACACAGGCTGGTTGAAATAAAATTTAAATGAATGTGTGTGTAAATTCTGGAATATTTCCGCAACACTCAGCAGCAAGGCATAGCAATTATCCAGTATACAATTAAAGCTTTAATCTTAAAGTAGCAAGAAAACAAAAACACCAGGGGGTGAACGCATTGGGTGGAGATGGAACTCACCCACAACATTTAGAAAAAAACATGAATAGAGGGGGTTGTTTCACAGAATATTTCATAGTGCTCTGCTGGTGCCATCCTACTTGTTTCTGCCTGAAGGGATTTATTGCTTCATTTTTCATACAATCCACACAGAAGTCGGGAAAAGCAAGTATCTGGGTCTTTAAAACTCAAAGGTTGCAGTGGAGAACAGGTACACAGAAAAGGTTCATGGCTGAGGTTTAAACTGTGCTTTAAGTAAACCTGATGAGGTATTACACCATCAAAACTATTTAATTTAATATCAAGACACTTCTACTGAATTTCCATTTTCTTTACTTTACATTTAAATCTTATGGGAAATTCATGGTTCCTGTGTACGCTAGTCCACTAAGGGTCTCCTTTGACCCTCATGATGTCGCCATGCACCAATGTCCACTAAGGCACTCATAGACCTCCACCAACCGGAATGGGATGTGGCATCAGGGATGCATGCATGGAAAGCCAGACTGACAGACCCTGATTTGAGAATGAACCACGGAACCTTGAGCTGCCACAGAATGTGGAAAGTCAGGTCAACACTTTTAAAGGGGACATACAGTATTATGCCCATTTCACCACAGTTGATATGGTTCCTTGGGGTTTAATGAAATATCTGTAAAAAAATTTGGTAAAAATACCACAAGAATAATTTAAACAGCACCTTTTTAGTCTGTCTAAAACAGCCCTCCTGAGATTGACCCGTTTTGAGCCTGGGCTCCACCGGTGGAGCGCATTAGCTCGCGAGCTAACGCTAGCCGGGGAGTCTCTCCCAGGAGTCTGTGAGTTGATGGTGGGGGGGGGGGGGGGCCAAGGC
>CM028879.1:20190956-20246268 GCA_016801935.1 Platichthys stellatus
CCACCCCCTTCTCACCCCTCCCCCCTCTCATGGAGGTGTAGGACATAACGTTTTTTACCTCCATTAATTAGCCTATGTGTTTGAATGTGCTCTCACTACAGAATGCATTCAACATCTATAGGGCAGATTATGGGCCTTTATGTCTAAGAGGAATAGAGCAGTAAGTTTGTTTTTTTTATGCATGAGATATCAGTCATTTCTGCAATACAAATATGACTGAGGAATAAAATACATAAATTACTCTTCCCTCTGTATTACTTTGCTAACTGCTCATCTTACACGTGTCAATTGTTGACATGTTACATATCAAACATTAAAAACACACAACTGTTTCTATAAACTTTTATTGTCAGAAAGATTGCCACAGAGCTTTTTAATCATAGTTATTAAATGTACTGGCTACTGATAATACAAAAAATACCAAGTATAATAAAAACATTGATTACAAAAATACAATTTGTGCCATCAGTAGCCATACTGTAAACAAAGGAACACTTTATATGTGTGTGTCACCTTTTATTCTCTAAATACACTGTTGTGTGTCCAACTTCCATCAAGTTGGACACACAAATTGTGCTCCGTTTATTAGCATCAAAACAATAACAAACAAGATGGCTTTTAACATCCCAGCATGCCCTCGGGTCTCAGACGTCACCACGGTCCAATCATGCCTTGGGATCCTGACGTCATCACGTCAACCGGCATGCCCCGGGGTCGACGTCATCGCCCTCGTAGGAGACTGACGCCGACTGTGCCTGTACTGAGCGCGAGGGTGAATTATGTCAGTCCCCTATTCACTACACAACTCCCCCTAGAATTCACCATAACCACAAAAAAAAACATATCACCGGAGAGGTGGTCGTAGTAACCGGCCAAAACGCCTGTGTTTTACAGGGGGTGGAGAAAACACTACCGTGGCAGGTTTGATAGGCAAAGGAGCAGGGGGTGGGTGCAGAACTGGAGGACGCCCGCGTCGTGGGGGCTGGGCCACCTCAACGGGCCTAGCCACGTCCAAATGGGCGGGTTTGAGACGGTCAATGGAGAGTCTCTCGGTTTGCCTCCCATGTCCACTGTGAAATGTTTGTCCCCCATCTCCAACACGCGAAATGGGCCTCGTAGGGCGGCCGCAGAGGTCCTCTATGAGCATCGTGGCGAACAAAAACGTATCCCGCCTTCCGAAGCCCAGCGGGGATGTGCGACTGAGAGAGGCCATGCCGGGAAGTAGGGACAGGTGCGAAAAGCCGCGCATTGTCCAGTAGCGTGGCCCTCTGGGGAGCCGCAGACCAAGGAACGGTGGATGTAGGAACGAAATCCCCTGGAACCCGCAGCGGCTGGCCATAGACAAGCTCCGCGGATGAGGATTGCAGGTCTTCTTTTGGCGCAGTCCTGATGCCCAGCATCACCCACAGGAGCTTGTCGACCCAGTTGCAGTCTTTGAGGCCAGCACGAAGAGAAGCCTTCATTGACCTGTGGAACCGCTCACAGAGTCCATTAGCCTCCACAGCTCGGACGTGAACTGTGCGCCCCGGTCAGAGCATATGTCCGAAGGGGTGCCGAACCGGGCAACCCAGGTGCCGATAAATGCCCGTGTCATCTCAACGGTTGTCAACGACGTCAGTGGCACAGCCTCAGGCCAACGGGTGGTCCTGTCAACCATGGTGAACAGGTAGGTGAAACCCTGAGAGGAGGGCAGAGGGCCAACCAGATCCACGTTGACATGGTCAAACCGCCTCTCTGGCACCTGGAACAACTCGATGTACCTTGGCCCGTTGGCACTCCAGACAAGTGGTAGCCCAGTCTCTAACATCCTTTTTGAGGCCGTGCCAAACAAACTTAGCCACCACCAGCCTCTGCAACGCTTTTGAACCAGGATGGGAGAGGCCATGGATGGCATCAAAAACGCGGCGTTTCCATCCCGTGGGCACGAGCGGCCGAGGACTGCCTGTGGAGACGTCACACAGGAGCGTGGTGTCAGCCTCCCCAAACACGACGTCCTCTATCCTCAAACCTGTAGTCGAGGTCCTCAGGATGTGTATATCTGGGTCTGTGGTCTGGTCTGCTGCCATGCTGCCGTAATCCAGGCCAAGATGGACTGCTCCTGCCACAGCCCGTGACAGGCAGTCCGTCACCTGGTTGTCCTTACCGGCTACATGCCGTAAATCCGTGGTGAACTCGGAGATGTAGGACAGATGACGTTGCTGGCGGGCGGACCACGGCTCGGCCACCTTGGCCATGGCGAAAACCAGCGGCTTGTGGTCGACAAAAGCGGTGAAGTATCGACCTTCCAGCAGGAAACGGAAGTGTCTGATGGCGAGGTAGAGACCCAGCAGCTCCCGGTCGAAAGTACTGTACTTCCGCTCGTTGGCTCGCAGTTGGCGGCTGAAGAAAGCAAGCGGCTGCCAGGCCCCGCCCACCCACTGCCCGTAGACGGCACCGACAGCGTAATCCGAGGCGTCTGAGGTGATGGCGATGGGGGCTATGGCAGAAGGATGTGCCAGCATAGCGGCATGCGCAAGGGCTGCCTTAGTCTCTGCAAAAGCTTTGTCCCTGCCCTCATTCCAGTCCACAGCGTGCGTGGGCTTACCTTTCATAGCCTCGTGCAGGGGCTGCATGAGCTGAGCGGCACGAGGGATGAAACGATGATAAAAGTTTACCATGCCAAGAAATTCCTGCAGGGCTTTCACGGTGAGTGGGCGTGGAAAACGTGTGACCGCCTCCACCTTCGACGGGAGAGGGACTGCGCCGTCCTTGGTGACTCTGTGTCCCAGGAAATCTATGGTGGAGCGACCTAACTGGCACTTGGCAGGGTTTACGATCAGGCCATGTTGGTTGAGCCGCTTGAAAAGTGTTCGGAGGTGCGACAGGTGCTGAGATTCGGACGTGCTTGCTACTAAAATGTCATCCAAATATACGAAAAGAAAAGGCAGGTCACGTAAAACAGAGTCCATGAGGCGTTGAAACGCTGCATTTTTAAGTCCAAACGGCATCCTTAAGAATTCAAAAAGACCAAACGGCGTAATCACCGCTGTTTTTGGAATGTCTAGTGAGTCTGCTTTAGCAACGGCAAGTTTGGTCGGGTCGAGGCGTCGAGCACGGTTGAGACGGGTGGACCAGTAGTGGCGATGTGGTGCTCCACACCATGCTTCACGGCCGACGCGGAGAAAGTGGGCTGAGTGAGTGCTGGAAAACTAGCCAGTAACCGGTGGAAGTCATCCGATGTAGACAGCATGCTAGACAGTCGTATGGAATCAAACCCGCTGAGTGTGCACGTATAAGAACAGAACGTGACGGCGTCGATCAAACGGTGGTTCTTTACATCCACTAACAGTCCGTGCGCACACAAAAAATCAGCACCCAGGAGGGGAACGGCGACTTTTGCCGTGACAAAATCACAGCCAAACCGATGTCCCCCGAAACACAATTCAACGTACCTTAGTCCATACGTGCGGATGGGCGTCCCATTAGCCGCTTCCATAGGGGGTCCGTGGCTGTCGGTCACCACATCAAAACGGGAGGCAGGCAGGACGCTCCTCTGTGCCCCCGTGTCGCACAGGAAACGTCGTCCGGAGATGTTGCCCCGGATGAACAGCAGCCTGCCGACGTGGCCGACACTCATGGCCACTACTGAGCGCCGGCCCTGGCGTTTCCCAACCCGCCGAAACTGCAGGGCGGCCGACATTTATAAGCCTTCAGTCCAAACTTCTCGTGGTAAAAGCACAAGCCCGAAGAAGACTGCTGGGGGCCTGAAGGTTGCTGCCGACCTGAAGACTGCTGCCGACGAGAAGAGGTTGCCGCGATGAGGGTGGAATCCGCCATTTTCCGCCAGCAACGTGGCCATGCTGTAGCGCTCTTGACTTGCCAAAAAAAAATGATCAGCCTCTTCAGCCAGTTCTCGACAGTCGGTGATTGTGGTGTTGGCCAACGCAGCTCTGACCTGGGAAGGCAGCTGACGCAGGAAAAGCTGGGTGAAAAGAAAATGGGGGCTGTGCTCCCCCAGGAGATCCAGCATACGGTCCATGAGCTCTGACGGTTTGCTGTCACCCAGTCCTTGGAGGGAGAACAGCCTGCTGGCTCTCTCAGCGTCTGACAGTTCAAAAGTCTTCAACAGGTGGGCTTTGAGAGCTGCATACTTGTCCATAGCTGGAGGGTATTTCAGGAGACTCACCACCCGCGACGCTGTTGAGCTTCCCAGAGCTGACACAACGTAGTAGTACCGAGTTGTATCAGCTGATATGTCCCGCAATGCGATCGTGCCTCCGTCTGGGCAAACCACGCCGCCGCTGAAGATTCCCAGAATTCGGGGAGTTTGAGGGCCACAGCGTGCACGGCCATGGTCGGGTCCCGTTCGTTAAACACGTCAACAAACGAACATCAAGGTCACCAGTGTGGAAATTGCGATGCAACACAAGGGGCAACTTCCATCAAGTTGGACACACAAATTGTGCTCCGTTTATTAGCATCAAAACAATAACAAACAAGATGGCTTTTAACATCCCAGCATGCCCTCGGGTCTCAGACGTCACCACGTTCCCATCATGCCTTGGGATCCTGACGTCATCACGTCACCCGGCATGCCCCGGGGTCGACGTCATCGCCCTCGTAGGAGACTGACGCCGACTATGCCTGTACTGAGCGCGAGGGTGAATTATGTCAGTCCCCTATTCACTACACAGTGAACTTTGCTCAGCCGTTACAGGTATTTGGCGTACAGAAGCTTTGTGAGCTGGTGTTGAAGCCATCTGGGCCGGAGAGTCAGGGTGGTCCTGCCCTCCTGCTCGGTGCTCCAGATACGCAGAATGTTTCCTGATGCTCAGGGAAGTTATACAGGGTTCAGACCTGCCCTTGATTGAAACTCGACACATAGCTGGCTATAACTTCCTGCTTGTCAGGTTTCTCATACTTAGCAGAGATTCATTCACATATGGGGCCGGGTCCTGAAAAACCTCATGAAAGATGAGGTCCAACAGGTTATCCATGTAATCTGTAATACAAATCACCGGCTTTGCTGTGCACTCGCCCTTCTTATATATTACATCAGTCCCCCGCCGACACACAGGACAAACATCAAACAGCTCCAGGAGGCAGTTTTCATAGACAATATATGTGGGTGTCTTATGAACAGGGTTGGAAGATTCCATTCTATTAGAAAGACAAAGATTTCACCAAAAGGCTGCAACAGCTAAAAAAGTGTAGGATGGTAATCCATCTGATAATTAAAATGTTTAGTTAGATTAAATATTGAGTCACTCACGTCACATCTGCTGACTCAGTCAAGACTGTGATCGAGTCATCAGGATCATAGGTAGCATCCTGTGGCTCTCCGAAGTCCATACTTGAACATCTTGGGTTGTCCTCTCCCTCCTCCAAGCGAGGTCTCTTACAGCTGAGGTCCCAACACCGACATCGGTTTTCTGTGTGCCTATGATAAAACAGACACAGTATCCATGGAGTCACAACAAATGAGATGCTGTTACAACTTTAACACTGAGACATAATCAATGACATGACGAAGTAACTGAGGGTAAACCAACCTGTACTTTTGTACTGAGGTTGCAGTGTTTTCATAGAAAGCTGCGTTCCATGTGTGCGCATCTTTGGTGGGTCCGTCTGGCATGCTACACAATGTAGCCTAGCACCGTGAACAGATGTGCTTGCCTGAACACCAAAAGCAGCAATATTATTCATGTTTGTACTACTGTCATGCGAATGTAGCAAAGCGGTAAATGAAAGGTTGCCCACAACGCCACCTGAGGAGTTTCACCTCAGGAATAAAACTATTGATAATAGGTGCAACAGTACAGGTTCGTTTAAATCACTCGGGGCAAGAGACGTGTTTAAATCAATAATAAATCACCTTTAATAAACACAAATACACATCATCGAAACACAAAACAAACCTAACTTTTGAGTTAAAAATAAGTAACTAACTGGACAGGGCTGTGACTTACCACGGCGGCGATAACCAAACAAAAGGGGGAAGGGGCTAATAAAACAAACCACCCGTGACACAGCACACGAAACAAAACAGGTTGTGAAGAAAACTCCCCCCACCAGGAATTGGGTCGCCGCCTCCGGGCCACAGCACCTGACCACAACAAAAATATTATTAAAACAAGTCAAGGGTTAAAACACTTTTGAACAAACAAACAACAAATTAACACATACAAACACAATAAAACTAAGTTAAATGTAACTATAAAATATGGACGTCCCCCTGCACGTGTTCCCTCCACGTGCCGTGAAGGCGTAGCGTGGAGTATAGATCAAGGGTGTTGGTTAACAAGGACACGGAGCTGGTCAGTTCATGTAATAGTTTCTGTGATATTCAAATCAACAATATAAAACCAGAGTTTCAGCAGGTGAACCCCAAATTCCGGGGGTGCCAGAACAGCAGGTTCCAGATCTGTTTACACGGGGCTGCAGGACGCCGATGAGGGGGAAGGACCCCAACCACCGTGTCAGGCCAAGGCAGTGTCTCCGTAACCCGGAGGGAGGGAGTGTTGTTAGCCGCCGCTTAGTCCTGTAGCATTAGCTGTAAGGTGAAATCAGTGTCAGCTATGGCATGATAGAAGCAAAGGCGGCAGACGACGTAACTCACCCCGCTGGCGCGCGCTACCGCACTCGTCTTCCCTGGTGGAGCGACTCCACGCTGTAAGCCAGTCCGGCAATGTGACAAGGTGTCTCAGTCAAGTGTGACGACCAAGGTCCCGGAACGAAACAACAGCGCCAGGGAGACGCGAGTAAGAGTGGGCTGATGCCTTAAATAGGGGCCGACAGCGCCCCCCTTGACGAGGACGTCGCATGCCGCTTCAAGCTACAGCAGCTACAACCGGAGCTCATAGCAGCTGCTCCAAGCATCCGTAGCTAACTTCAAGCTACAGCAGCTACAGCAGCTACAACCGGAGCTCATAGCAGCTGCTCCAAGCATCTGTAGCTAACTTCAAGCTACAGCAGCTACAGCAGCTTCAACCGGAGCTCATAGCAGCTGCTCCAAGCATCCGTAGCTAACTTCAAGCTACAGCAGCTACAACCGAAGCTCGTAGCAGCTGCTCCAAGCATCCGTAGCTAATTTCAAGCTACAGCAGCTACAACCGGAGCTCGTAGGAGCTGCTACACGCATCCGTAGCTAACTTCAAGCTACAGCAGCTACAACCGGAGCTCGTAGCAGCTGCTCCAAGCTTCCGTAGCTAACTTCAAGCTACAGCAGCTACAACCGGAGCTCGTAGCAGCTACTACAAGCATCAGCGTGGCGAGCACAACACTCACAAACCTGCCGTGCGATCACCGTTCACTGTGGACTCCGACGCCGTCTTCTTGCTAAGACTCGCCAGCCGTCCTCGATTAATTGTTCAATAACGTTATTAATAGTCGAACATGAAAACTCCTGTAAAGTCTCTACCTATCCCCCACCACTACATACTAGCCCCCCACCCCCTCACACACACGGCACAACATGCTAACGGCACTAGCCTCCACACAAAATCTCTAAAAGAAGCAAATACCAGAATTATAAAAAAAAAAGTGTTGCAACGGAAAGATGGCACCGACCCCTCTTTCATTAACAACCTTTTTAGAGAATCCGGCGTTATATTGGCCCAGGTTGATAAAACAGTCCGATTCAAAGTGGTGACAGGAAAGTTGCCATCATATATGAACTCAATCCATCTCAATCTTGTGTCTTCTGAAGCTGGAGTCAAATGAGGACATTTGTGCAGCGGACCACTGAGCATCTCGGTTGTCGAATTCGATTCATGCTGCTAGTTAGCTTATCCAAGCTAACTAGACGTCTATTTCGGTCGTAATTCCATTGGACGCACTCTAGCACGTAGTTTTCTGAAATAGAGGAACCTCAACAAATCGCGGGAGTTGTTTTTTTCCAGAGTTTTTGGGAAGGTAGACATGCCAGATACCCAAACTAATGTGTATCTGGAATTTTCATAATATGTCCCCTTTAAAGGAAATTGAATTTGTGTTGCTGCACAGTGGTAATAAAATACATTTTTGTAAAATAAATCATTGTCTGATACAATCAGCATCAATCCAGGTCAATGACAACAGCTCTGCTGTGTGTCCAGATATATTCTCTTTTAAAGCAAATGATCATTGTCACAGATGAGAGAAATATATTTTTAACCTCACTGCCACATGCTCTCCAGCCCTCGCTGGGATTGGCTGGCGTTATCATTTTGGAAACAGCTCAATACACACTGGAAGCACCAAGCTAGAATTTTGAAATATATATAGCGTAAAACATTACACAGGGATTTAGTGCAACAAGTTTAACTTTCTTTCCCATCAACTTCATGTAAATATGTTTTAACCTATTTAATGCAGGGGTGTTTTTAAAATCTGAATCTGACCCTACTGCGAAATCTATGTTTGTTTTATTGAATGTATTACTAACCAATAGCTCATTAGGCAGAATAAATGCATTTGCTACACTCTTGGTCCAGTGTAGAGGGTCAGGGAAATGACCATCAGGATTGTGTCTCCCCTTGTCGTGACAAATCGAAGGCTTTTGAGTCTGTTAACCATCCAATTCTTAAAAAACATTTTTTTCCATGTGATTTCATGACAAATCATGTAGCTGGGTGCAAATATTGTATATCAGTGGTAGGGCTGGGCGATTTTGCGATCTCGATTCGGGATCGCGATAAAATTTGGATCGATCTCGATTATCTCCTTGTGACACGTACATGTCACAAGGAGATAATGTGGACGTGGTTTGGATACAGCAAAAATGACGAGGAGCAGACGAAGCCGGTCTGCAAAATATGCCGGCTGTCGGTACCAGCCAGGACGGGAAACACCACAAACCTTTTCAATCACCTGAGACGGCACCATCCCAATGATTACACAGAGAGTTTGACTCTGCGGGCTCAAGTTTGCACGACACCAATCAAAGAGACAGGCAAGACCACTACGTCTCCTGTTAGCTTCGCTAACGGTAGCGATTCTGTTCTGTTAGCAAAACAACAGTCCATCCAGTCGTGTTTTGCAGCCATTTCTACTTATAAAACATTTTTAGAGATCTACCTTCATCTCTCAGGTAGTATTTGTGCCAGGGCCATGTTTACTCTTTTTGCATTTGAGATGTTCATTGTCCAGCCAAAGCAATTTGATGTGATAGTTGTCACAGCTGTTAGTTTATACTGTATAATGTTTCAATAAGTAAAAGCTTGTATTATTTTGTAAAGGGAGATGACTAATGTTTGGAATTACAAATGATGTGCACAACCTACCTAACTAGTTTAAAATATTTTTATTTTTGCCTTTTTCAATACCTCAAAAAAATCTCTGGGACCAGTATAATATTATAGTGGTTTAGTTTTTTACATTTATTTTGTCTTACAGTTTAGCACTTGAATGTGTCAGAGGGTGTGAACCACATTTTTACTTTACAAAAAATGTAAAATATAGTGAAAAGTGACCAGTCACTTAGTTTGCACTAGGCATATACGACTCTGTATGAGCTAAGAGCGCTGCTCTGAATTTTATTTTGCTAGTTATGGGCCCTGCTGCTCTCCTGATCAATGGAAGCATGAAGACCTTCACAAAAAAATGTTGTGCTCATTATTGGAAGGCATAGTCTTTTTTTTATGTTAATAAACTTTATTGTAAAGTTTCAGTGAATCTCTTGTTTCTTCAAGCTTCAGGATGCCCCTCACACTGGCAGCATCTGCAAAAACTACATATCGTGATAAAAAATGTTTCCATATCGCCCAGCCCTAATCAGTGGTACAACAATGGATTATCAGTTTTATCAGCTGTATGATTGTCAACAAAGGTGTGCCACATGGCTTTATTCCAGGACCACATTTTGTTCAAGTTGTTTAAAAAGGAAGTACAAAAATGCTATTATGTATGTAGAGTGGATGCATGCATGTTGATTTCTGTGCGGTAGGTGAAACAAAATGAATGCATTGTGTTTATATCAGACAAATAATTGAACATTGCCACTCTTGATGGGGCATCAACTGAAAAGGTATAGTCCTATAAATACATTATACTTAATAAGTGTTGGTTTAATAACAAGCATTAGCTTTTAAAAACAACAATGGACTGACTAAATTATTGGTTGCTGACATTTTCAGAATAGAACTACTTGTCTTACTCAAAACAGCAAGGGGTCAGAAGAAGCTGAAAAAAGGAACAGATGTTGTCAGGTAAATGTTTTTTGCTTTACAATCCAGTAGCACAGACACACACACACACACATATATATATATATATATATATATGATAACCAAGCACAAAGTGAAATAGTGTATCCAATATAATCACACACAATTTTAAATTCGACCCCTTGATGATAAACATGTGTCTACTCCTTGTTTTATCATGGGATTTTTTGGTTATTTAACATTTCAACATAAGCTCTCTTACAGCCATCTTCTATCAGACCTCCTGAGCAGTAAACCAATAACAAGACTGCTGGGCTGAAAGATATCCCCTCTCAGGCTGTCCTTGCCTCTGGCAATATGCAAAGTCATTCAAAATACCTTAATCATGAATTTCTCCCGTCTTGTTTCCCAAGGCCTCAACTGATTGGGTTATGTGCGATAACATGAATTTAAATAAAAAAAACAGAGTTATAATGTGTATTCTGCCAGGAGAAATTCTAACAGGAAATCCAAAACATGTATGTATGCAGAGCAACTTGAATGGAAATACAGGAAATGCTAAATGCTTTGATTTGTAAGGAGCCAAGGCGCCAATTGTGCAGCGATGATTTAGGTGAGGTTTGCACACTTGTTCTGGTTGTGCCGCCGGATCGGTATTTACCACATTTAGAACTGATTTGATTCAACTTTTAAGGCCCCTGCCGCATATCATCATGTCAAGCTGAAGTGTTTAAATATCATGGTTTCTGACTTGATGGCAAACTGTCCTTCTAAAACAAAGATTTACCAAGTAAGTCTTTAAAAGAATAACAGAATTCTGTTATAGGAATGAGGCAATAGTTGTCCAGATCTGCATACAGCTATAAATTGAATCAACCATTCTCATGGACTATGGGTTAGAGGAAAGAGCAAAACAAACATATACCCATGGTTGTGTAGATAAAGTTCGTTTTCTTCCACTAACACTGAAATACATATACCTCAAAGACAGTGAAGCACAATTTCACAATTCTGTCTCTGTAATTACCTGTATATCTGCTCCTTTACTTCTTTCACAGAATTAACTAAAGTTGGACTGTGTGCTTCATACAAAAAGTTGAACGTGTAATTTTTTGGGTTAAATACTCCAGCTCAGGGCATTCTCACTACTATCTTCATGTAGTACTATTCAGTAAACTAATAACAAGACTTCTTATTAAAAAAAAATCCACCCTCACTTTGTCCTTGCCTCTGGCCGTATGCAAACTAATTCAAACTATCGTTATCATTAATTTTTCCCATCTTGTTTCTCAAGGTCTCAGCTGACCAAGGAACAAGCTGATGGAACAAGGCAGCTAGAGAGCTAATCTCTCAATCTATGAGGAACCACACCACAACAGCACGTTTCATACCTCTCTTGTTCAGGAATGAAAACTTGTGAATTGCATTAGCATCCAGTCACGGAGAGGCGGGTGGCTCCGAGTGTACAGAAAGAAGCTCATGGCTTACACGGTGTGATAATGCCGGGCCCCCGATAGAAATCCAGCTAAGCTTATATACATCTTATACCATAGCTGTTGATGCTGTTTATGTTATATGTGGTATATTACACCATCCGAGAAGAAGATGTTTCCAATTGCTATAAACATTTTTCATTTGGATTTCCAGATTAATAGGCGTTTGTACTGTTAAAATGTAACAGTATAATCATATACAATTATACGTACCCTATTGAAGGATTTCATTCCTCGTGTAATCATTTTTCTTAACATTTTTGACGTTTGTGGAAATGCTCTTTACTTCACTGAGTTAGCTAGTCTGACCTTCATCTTACTGGCATCTTATATAAAGCAGCACCGATATAGCAAGATGTCAAAAAGCGTTGGTTCCTTTGAAATCCTTTAAACCAATAATGATTTTCAGCCTCTATATTGAAAATGTTGATGCATCACCATCCTCATGATCACTGTGTCTGCTTGTTTACCTTAATCCTTGCTTTTATGGCCATATATGCATTCATGTCTGCCACATTCCACATTCACTTATGGCTCTGTGAATGTGTGAGTGCGAGTGTGTGTTTGTGTGAGTGTGTGAGAGAGAGAGTGTATCTGTTAGGAGGAAGCCATCATCTTTCACAATACAAACCAATTTCACCCAATAAGATGCTGTAGAGTGAGATAAAGCATTCGATTTTAGTCCACCTCAAAAACACACGCACACACACACACGCACACACACACACCACCTCTCTTTTCCCCCACACGTGCTGTCATGCACAAACACTCTCCTCAAGGTCAGGATGTAAAGGGAAGCAATGAGCTGTTTCACTGTGCCATCTGTACACATGTCTGTGTTTGTTTCTCTCTCCATCACTTACTCATGTTCTTCTATAGGTTTGGTTGCCTGTTAACCCTCGTTCACTTTGTCGTGTCATTGTTTTGGCCCTAGACGCCGCTTCTTCTTCTGCTTTACTGACATGTTAAATCATCAGTGATAAGTCAACAGGCCTTTTGTGGATCAGTCATCGTGGCAGGGAACGCAAAGATGGAACACATTTCCTTAGCAATGGATCAGCTGTCCAGTGTCCTGCTCGTGACATTGGGATGATGCGCAAACACACACAATACTTCAGACTTTGCCTGAGTTCTCACCGTACATTGCCGGCGTATTCAGCCAGGGGGCATTATGTGCTGGAAATGGATGTGACCCACTAAATGAATGCAGTCAAAAATAGACAAAAAGCACTGAAAGATTTTAATTAAACATATATTATGTTGAATATATGGAGACAATCTTAGCACAGTTAAATCAGTCAGTATCTTGCAGGATGAACATTTCAAATTTCATATATAGCCTTTTTCTTTTTTCAAACCCCTGGAAACTTCAAAGTGACTCTGCAGGCTGTCCATTGATTGGTCTGGAAAGTCAGAAAGGTGTCATGACATATTTTCATTCCAACACAAATAAAGATGTATCATCACTTATATATAACTTATATATTATTCATTTAACACAAAGGCCTGTAACTGGAATTTCAGACAGTTTGGTGCCTGGAGGCCCCTTCACTTGAGGAGCTGTATCTGTAGATCATCATGTATTAAAATGACGTGTCATACAACTTTCCTTTCTTCTACACCCTGAAGCAGAGATGATGGCAGATAGAAGTTAGTAACAGAAACGTCGGCTGCAGGCAGTTATCAGGCGGTGCAGGTTAACATGTTTTGGGCACGTTGCTTTGACGAGTGGGCTGGTGTGAGGAGGTGGGATGCATTGGTTGCATTGTTTTCAAAGTGTTGCTTGCTCTTGTTCCGCTAGCTTTGACAGGAATACTAACCCTAGCTGTCAAGTCAAGAATCTGAGTTTGACCTGCACTACCTCCATGGAGCCTCAGCTGCTGGCTTAATAATGACTTCAGTCCATTACATGGTCTATGTCTGTCTGGGGATGCTTTCTCCTCTAACTATGACGGTTGTTTGCAACAGTTTGTTTTCTTATTGACAAAGTTTCCAAGATATTTTACTGCTTTTTCAGTGGGCAGTAGCACAGTAATGTGTCGAGTACTAATGCTTTTAAGCAAGGTTTAACATTGTAGTTAACAACAGCCGGGAAACACCTTGCATTATTTACATTTTAATTTTAGACATGTGCATCAAACAGCATATAAACACGAGCTAAATGCTTCCTCTACAAAAAATAACACTGTATAACAATTCTACTAGGTTGGTGTGATTGTGGAATTGAGCCTGTTGGTTCCACATCAATTAGCATATCTCTGTGGTAATTAGGCCTACACGGTTTGAATGGGATCAGTCAATGTTTCTTTGTTGTGAAAAGCACAGCAACATAATGCTAATCTGGCTCTGGTGTAAGTGGACACTACGTGCTCTTCATCCCGTACCTGCATCATCTTCCCTCTTTCTTTTTTCTCTCCATCTCCTCATCTTGTTCTGTATCTCCTCTCTGCATAACTGAGCTGCAGATTTGATTAAATCTGCGTCAATAAAGAAAGTAAATGTGAGCCCAAGAATTATTTACATGCAAACGTTACAACATGTTACCAGCCTCAGTTTTGAAGAGTCATCCTTCTGTACTTCCTCTAACTTCACTTAAATTAAGCCAAAATAACCGAGATACGATGTTGCCATCTTGCACTGGTGATGTCACTCGGAGTCTGCGCAGTAGCAGAGGGTGAGTGCAGATGACTAATGGACGTCTGATACACCTGACAAATTGCGATTCAATCTCAGCTTTAAATCATGACGTCTATTTCAGTTTTTAAGCATCAAGTAAATAATTAATACAAAACTTTACATAAAACCAGAGACTTGAACAAACATCAGTGTATTATGAACTACTGAAAATGACAGGAACTTTCTGTAGGAAGACGTTGACCAGTTTATCATTTTTTTTTTGGTCCATAGACTTAAAAGTTCAGTGTGTATCATTTTGTGACCTCTAGTGGTGAAGTTACATGTTGCAGCTGAATCCCTCACCTCATCCTCTCCTTCTAAACATCAAAGAGAAACTGTGGTAGCCTCTAGTTGTCATAAAAACTCAAAAGGTGTTTGTCCAGTTTGGGCCGCTGTAAAAAAAACATGGTGGCCTCCGTAGAGAGGACCTTTACCTGATGTAAATATAACGTTTTAATTCTAAAGGGCCCATTGTCATATAAAGTAAACAAACCTTATTACAATTTAGATGAAACACAATAGATTCATTTCACTTTTATCTTACACACTGGACCTTTAAAGGTGCATGATACTTTATATATTCCCCATGTCTGCAGAAAGTTGCCCTTGGTCCCCCATTCCATTATATTTCATTCCAGTAGGTCGAAATGATTTACCTAGTGTGCCTAGTATGCCGAGGACACATGGGTGGATGACGATGTATATGTCACGAGAAATATCGCAGACTGTAACATTAAGTAGACCGTCTTAATGAACCAAACTGAAGCCAGCCACCAGCGGGCAATGGAGATATTATTCCTTTTTTGGGAGCTGTCATATCATCCATCTCTTTATAATGTCAGTGTTCACACAAGCAAAGACACAAGGGATCAAAAGAGAAAGTCAGTTATCTTGGCCTCGTACAGTTATTTTAATTATAGTGGTGGGTACGGTCATTACTCATTCTTTCATGTGCATGATAAGTCACCTGCTTTATTCCCTGTGCTGATTGTGGATCATAAAACGACAGCAGGAGCAGAAACGTTTCTTAAGACTAAACTCTAAAATAAACAACTGTACAACAGCTTGTCAACAAAATGAAGCTAGTCTACAGAGTGTAGGATTACGTTACATGGGTAGCATTCAAAATTCAGGTCACTCATTCAAAGAATATTTAGATGACTCCACATAGCAGGGATTTTCTTTTTTTTTCTGTAGTGTAAATATACAGCATCTGTTGATGGTCCCAAAAAATATCCAAATAGTAATTTTAGGATCTGTGCCACTGCAACCACACAAACACGTAGCAACTATGGACACTAATGGTAACTTTCAATTTACAGTATAACTTTATTGTGTGGGAGTGGACAAACATAAGGAAAGGCCTAGCTCTTAGTTTTATCAGTTTTTCTTCTTTTCATGAAAAACCAAAATCTTGACTTGATGTAATCTACACACACACACACACACACACTAACACCACCTCTCTGTACGTAGACAGTTTGCAGTTGCTACCAAAGCCCACAGCCAATAATTGCACACCATTAAATGTCACTAGTGTCTCACTCTGTGTGTGTGTCTGTGTGTATTACCTTGTGAGTAGTTGTGAGTTTGTGCGTTGTGTTCTATGCACATATCACAGGAATTACATACTATGAACTTGCACAGGCTGTTCTCTGTCATTAGCCCCCCTTGGAGGGGCTGTCTAAATCAATTCACCAGAGGATTAGAGACGTGGGTGTGATGACGAAAAGAGGGACAGAACACAAAGCCAGACAAAGAGAAAAAGAGAAACTACACAGCAGCAGAATTTATCAAGTGTAAATATTCCTGTCCTCAGCCAAATCGATGCCTGCACTGTTGTGTTGCAGCTTCACCTATGCTGCTGCGTTCGATGCCGCTCATGGACGTGGTCCATAGTCCTGCTCCCGCATGCAGGCAGGCCCACTAGGCTGTAATTTGATCTTTCTTTCTTTAAAAGTGTATTTCTAAGATTCTCAGAGTTGGTGTGGGTATGATTTCCACTTGTTTTCTTGCCCACAATCTGCTTTGGCATCTTGGGTGAAATGTGGATTCTGAACAATTTATTCTCCAAGGGTTTCTCAGTGTTTCCAAGCAGTTTCTCTCAGTTTTACATATATATAAAAAACAGAGACATCCCAGTCAACCCAGAATAAGCGTATCCCAAGAAGGCTTTGAATTCCTGGAATTGGGATCCACACATTTCCTCGCAATTCAAGACAAATGTTTCTATCCTTTCCATTACCTGTACATTCATATCAACAGCTTAGAGTGTATTGACACTCCAAGTCTCATTAAACCAAACTTTCATCATAGCACATCATTCAAGTCTGACGTGAAGTTTAAAAGTTGTTGTTTTTGTGACACACCTCGCTCAGCCGACACACAAATGACACCCTCTGATGTCAAATATCAAACATGTTTCCAAAAGATCTTTGTGAAATCGACGGGCAGCAACTGGATCTAAGGACTTCAGATCAGAATCAGGATATGATGATATCTTTGACAACACCACATGACCCAGACATCAGTCATATGTAACTGGAATAGACTCAGCAGTCGTCAGAATGTGTGTCTCCATACGAGGCAGGGAAACACTTCTTTGCAACAAAAGATGACTAATTGTGAAAAACCGTGAACATGACATCTACCCAACTGTGATGCCAAAGGATCTTGTTAGCCCCCTAATGGCGGGCTTTGGTAAAGGTAATAAACTCTGCCTCGACTATGTTAGTGGATGAGACATGTACCAAACTAAACAGAGCATGACAAATAATTTTTTTATCAAAAATAGTTTGTCATTTTCTCAGATCTTATCGTGTTCCTGATGAGTTGGGTTTTAATTGATTATCTGCTGCTTTAAAAACAGGGTGATCAACCAATCGTGAGGCTGCCTTAGCTGTTGAACACCTAAACGCTACCAGTGGAGTTCATATCCGGGATAATTTGCTTTAATTCTGTGTACTTGGAATACAGAGAGGAGACAAGAGGAAAAATAATAAAATATAACACTCTCATAAGAGAATTTTAAAAACAGTAACTTCAAAAAAATTGCCTGTAAAAGGTGTTGTCATTAATAATCCACAGTTTTCTGGACCTGGTGCTCTTGACAAACCAGTGATATAGTATATATAAGGAAGTATGGTTTAAAAGTGTGAAGAAGTTACTGTTCTTAAATAGCTTTTAATCAATTGTACATTTAGAATTGATAAATATTGAAGTATGCACATCAGACAGAAAATATGGGCAGAATAAGACAGAGAGAGATAAACAAAGGGACAAGCGGACGTCTCTTCATCCTCCACTCTGTTGTAATACTGTTGAGCCTGTTGTATTGTCCAATATAGATACTGTTAAAGATTTAGGGGATAGTTAAACACACACGCACACACACACACACACACACACACACACACACACATATCATGCAAGCACATTTTCATAGCCTGAGGCCCTGTCCTAACTCACACTGTTTTGTGGCCCTTTAGAGAATGAATACCCCCACAATAAAAAGCTAATCATCTAATAAAACAGACCAACACGTGATTTATTCCTTCAATAAAATCCTCCAACTTGGACATAAACAATGTAAACACACAATGTATATAAATGAGTTGCTGTGAGCTTGTTGTTCCTGTGATATACTGTATTCTGTAGGCAGGAGGAATAAACACTATCAAATTACCATAGAGAAATAAATGGGGAAAAAAATGGACTGCTCTTAGTATTTTATTCTGAGATTACAATGTGATGTTTGTAATATTCTTTGAAATAAAGCTCATATCCTCAGGCAGTAGCAGGTCGATGATGATTTATCCCTTCAGGAAAACTCAAAACACTGCTCTTGTCAGAACATAAAGGGAATCTGTTAAAGTGGGCTCAATTAATTCCAGATAAACGATTCACAATATGTCATCGTACTCATGACTTCAAAACATGCTCAGCTGAGGATCTCTCTTTTTTTTTACCGGATGGATTTTAAAATGATGTCTGTGAAAATGATGCGTTTAAATGAAGTCTCTTTCATTTGAACACCCGGCTCGTTTCTCCGGAGCTGGACGGGGAACAGACGACGGCTCCGTAAAGATAAAAAAACAAACAAATCCCCAAATTATTCTGGCAGAGCTCGTTTCCATCAGTGATGGCTGTTTCAGGCTGCCAAAGCCTCCTTGAGTTCTATGATCACTAGAAAAATAATAGCCTGAATTTTTTTTGTGTGCAGTCTATTTTTTCAAATGTTAATAAGGCAGACATATTGTCGTGTCAGTGGTTTAATTGCTTTTTGTATCTCATAATAAACATCAATTCTTAAGTAGCATAGTAATCTCTGCTTTTGTCATGTCTTTGCATTATGTAAATGGGACACTATCTTCTGAAAATGGGTTTAAATTTGTATCAAATTTGTATAATATATGCATGTAAGGCAGTGTAAAGCGGTATATATATATATATATAAGGGCAATGGATGTTGCACCTCGTTAAAGTTCAAATTCACAAATTGTGATTTGTAAATTTGGGCTAAACAAATCTAATTCGATTTATTGTTTAAATAAAACATTTACCTTTAAAGCCATACCTTGTGTCTTAAAGGGGACAATTCCACTTTTGTAGTGCTTCTACACGTTAATTTGGGTATCTGGCATGTCTACCGTCCCCAAAACTCTGGAAAAAAACAACTCCCGCAATTTGGTGTGGTTCCTCTACGTCAGAAACGATACGCTAGAGTGCGTTGAATGGGATTACGACCCGGATTGACGTCACAGTCGTCTCCTTTGTCTGCGTGGGGGGGCACTCAAAACAGGTCAATCTGAGGAGGGCTGTTTTAGACAGGGTAAAAGGGATGCTGTTTTAAATGATCCTTTGGTATTTTGACCAAAATATGTTACAGACAGTTCATTAAGACCCCAAGGAACCATATCAACTGTGGTGAAATGGACATAATATGTCCCCTTTAAGCAATCTGGGACCATAGGAGACTGTTATCTGTTTTTGCTGTTGATAGAGATGAGGCATTTATCTCCAGTGATAAATGAAACCTGTCAGACTGTAAACATTGTTTGGAAAACATCGTTGTTGTCAGATGATAGCTGATTGGCTCTGAGATTATAGGAGACCCTTATTCATTTCATTCAGTTAAGCTCCCTGGTATTCATCAAAATATGAATGTTGTGTTGTCAAACTGTCAAACAGTGATAAGAAGTCAATTGTTTTCCTTATTATAGTGTCTAAAAATACAATACTTGTCCATACTTTTCTGCCATCAAAAAGAAGGAACTGCTGAGACCTGTGCAAGTATTTGATTAAGTGATCGCCCAAAACTGGATTTGATTCCTTGAAAGGTCTTTGTTAATAATAAATGTGTAAACAGCCAAGATCAAATGACGTCTATTGATGATCAAATGGCCCCTTTCAACGGTTGATCTAGTCTAAAGCAATATATTCCCAAGAAGCCATACTAATGGGGATACAAAATCTTTGGGCTTTGTGATACAAAAGGCCTGGTGCATTCATTCGACATATATACAGGAAATATTTATCCTGTACCTGGAGAACCTGACATTGCTGCAAGTGGAAACATTGTCCTAAAACTTGCCCAAGTCCTTCATGGTGCCGTCAATCCCCTATTGTAATTTGACAGCTGTTTTTTCTTCCTTGGATTTGTTTGCCGCTCTTGCGAGCAAGGGGATACCAGCCCTTGGGACTGTGCAGCAAAGTCGCCTGCGAGGGTGCAGTTTCAGCACAGACACCAATATGAAGAAGAAGAGAAGAGGGACATTTGAAGAGAAAAAGAATGTTGTCGACAGTGAAGAATTAAGAGTGGTCAAATGCTTTGACAATAGAGGGGTGATCGTTGCCAGCTATTTTGCCAGTGCCAAGCCTGTTTTCAAAGTCGAAAGATGGGACAGAAAGTTGAAACAGGAGGTTCTGTGGAATGCCCACGCATCATCAACCTGTTGATGCTCTTGATGCACTAACTGCATATTATCGCATCCAGATGAGATCAAAAAAGTACTATCAAAGCTTATTTTTTCCTTTTGTCGATAGGGTCATCGTAAACAGCTGGCTGATATAACGACGTGATTGTGATCCACTGGATGTTCCATGAAAGAAACAGAAGGATTTGCTTGCTTTTAGAACATCAATAGCACAGGCACTCTGCACACAAGGCAAGGCTATGTCAACGAAGAAGAGGGGGCGGCCCTTCATCTGATGTTGAAAGGGAATTTCGAAAAGAAGAAACATCGAGGTCCAGCTCAGGCTATTCCAACACTGGAAGTCCGTTCAGATGCTGTGGGTCACTTGCCAGTGGTTTAAAGTGTGCGGCAACGCTGCAAACTCCCAAACTGCAAGGCCCAAACTGGGTACAGATGTTCCAAGTGCAATGTTCACCTGTGCCCCAACAAGAACAACAAGTGCTTTCGAGAATCCCACAAGTTACACTGTTTTTTTCTTCGTACGAACAAGGGGATACCAGCCCCTTGGAACTGTGCAGCCAAGAGATTTTGCAGTATTAAGCTATATTTGAAATACTGTGATGATGGAACAGCAAAGATTGTACAGAAACATATGTTATTCAATTTCAAGCAATTGCAGCATCGATAAAATAATCAACATACCTGAGACTGTAAAATGTGTTCAATTACTATTATACCCAATTATGCCTAATGTCGCTAATTCCTAAATTTCTATCTATTTTATGTGTTATGTTGAAATTAATAATCTCAATTTTATTTACGTCTGCATGACAGCAAAATACAAATACATTTTTTTTTATATATAATTGTAAATAAATTCAGGCAATAAGGCATAAAAACCTAAATTCTAGTAACTTTTGGGAATTTAAAGTTGTGCTCTGTTCTGGTCAGATACTTGTGTAACTAGACAAACTTCTGTGGCAGCAGGTTGTTGATGTGTGTGGCGCACACTGGTGTGTTCTACATCAACATCACACCTGGTGAGGCTTTGGACTTCACTTTGAGGATTACTGCTGGGTTAAGTTGCATAAGTCCTAAAAGGAAGATCCTGTTGATGTCAGCTGGATACAGGGATGGAGGACAACATGCTGTGACACACAGAATATCACGGCTACACACATATACACGCACGTACACACAGCTGGTGGCACATGCACTGATACACCGCTCCTCAAGGGAAAGTATGTTGGGTACATTTTCTCCGTGAAGCAGATGGTTTTTAATCCTGACTGAGTTTCTCTTGTATGTCTTCCCTCCTCTCTCTTACTTTCATACTCTTTCAACCAATTTCAGTCTTTTGTCTTTTCATCACTCCCTCTTTCTCTGCACACCATTAGTTCCTCTCACTCTCCAAACAGCAGAGGATCTGACATTGCTGCTGAAGGTTTTCGAGAGGAGGGAATTAAGTGGAGCGCTGGGATATTTATTTTCAAAAGGCATCACTTCCATACCTCAGGGAGAAAGGGAACAAAAAAAACAGCGAGAGGGATGAAGGTAGAGATGGAGTGATGGAGAAGGAGGGTACAGATCCATCAGATGCGAGAAAAGACTGGATGAGAGGACAAAGAAAGACAACGGTGATGATGCTGAACTAAAATCACCGTTGGAGTTTCTCCTTAGAGAGCAGGCCTCACAGATATTTGTTTTCCTAAGTGCACCCCTGAGCACATGGGATGTCTCTCCTAAGAGAGAGAGATGGGAAGGGATAAGAGAAGAGAAGGAAAGGATAACCTGATGCATCCTTCACACTCATTGAAGTTCAGAGTCTGTACTTATGTATGTTAGTCGTTTCTGAATCCCTTGAAGAAACATTTAGAGTCTTTCTGCACTTTGACATTAAGAAGACATTTATAGTTTTCTTAAAGGTAGAGGTTGGAGCAGTAGATAGTGGAGCTTGAAATGGATAACATAACGGGCTTATTCAAAATTATACAATTTGCCTTATATCTAACAATGACCTTTCCTTCTAAGTCACTGGGAAACTGACTTTTATTTGGGTTTTTAAAACAAATTTTGAAAGGGCCAATCTGCCAAATTTACAGATGAAGCAGAAGTTTACTTATGTTTTATATTATTATCTATCATCACTCTTGGGTGAGCTTATGTACCTTAGCCTTTTTAATTCGGGCTAGAAGTTTACGCGTTATCTTTTTCTGAAAAGGTATAAATCCACAAACATGTAGCTGTGCTGTGTGTATGTGCTTCATCCTCAGAACAGAGAGTGGTCACCTTAAGCCCAATTCATGCTTCTGCGTCGGAGCTACGGCGCAGTTATGCACGTAGCCTAAGCACGGGGCCGACCATAGTCGTGTGTAGATGTGCGTGAGTCGTGCTGCAACTCCACCGCCCAAACACTAGTGGCGGTAGAGTTTCTACGCTGGTGTTGAGTGTCTTATGGTTTCTGATCTGCTTATTTACAAATTCTCTAGCGTCTCTGTTAACGTCAGAACAATGGAAATGTTGCTAATCGGATCGTGTTGGAATTGGAACTGATGTTTACTTTTTCTTAAAGTTCTACAACAAAGAGAAGAAAGACATTGTCTGTATTTGTTACTTAACTCAATTCGAAAATGGTGGCCAGCCTGCTGGAAATGTGATTCTACCAAGCGGACCAATCACATCTCTTGCCGTCTGCGTCGCCTCCACGCGTAGTTACATGGGAGGGAGGTGCACGTCAGGGTACGGCATAGGGCTCTACATAGGGAAGACGTCTACACGTAGGCTACGGTGTAGCTTCGACACAGAAATTGATGTTCAACCTGACTGCATCAACTTCTGTTTTCCCGGCTTTCGTCTCCATTGACGGGTTAGCGTAAAATGGTTCGGGTCTAAAAACAATTTACAGTCGCTTCAAGAGGACCCAAGCCTCCGTACGCAGGCGCCCACTGTTGCATAAACTTTAACTGTATTGGTAATGCTGGAGTTACCCTAAAAAAATGTATCATTTCTGAGCCATGATGTTTCACACATCTCCATTGAGAGCCTAGTCTCCTAAGTACACCTCCTGACTTGATTTACTGATGTAATGTAGGAAATAAACCATGATAATATGAACCGTGTCTTTATAGGGGAGGGGATATGAAAATGCAACTCGGAAATTTATGATTCAATATAATATATGATTGAATGAATAAATAAACCATAATTTACTGACTGAGGGATAAAATCATGTGCCTTATCTGAGAGGCTGTAGCAGGGAACACTTTGAGATACAGTATCTGCTTGAAAGCCATTCGCCAACTTCTGTCAGGTTGATAAAATGCTTTTATTTCAGGTCCTTAACAGGGCTCAAACTTTTAAGCAGTGATCGTATAGGTCCTGCTCAGACACACTTGACAGATTCCGACCCAGAAGAAAAGCTTGTGAAGCTCTGTCACAGACACAGCTCCTCAGAAATCTCATTCTTCCTGTTTCCTCGTATGATCCCTGTATTGCTGCCAGTACAGGGAACAACCTGTGCAACAAATCCTGGAAAGCTTTATTTTTTTTAACGGTTGGTTTGTTTCCTTAGAATTTCCACTAAACCTGTTCATCTGCCTTCACCCAGCCGATGGGAATGTACTAGAGGTGCATTTTATTTTGTGACATTTAAATGATAATTTACTTGGCAGGGAGATGGAAATGAACTTAGACAGAAATCCTAGGGAATATCGGTTCTAGACAGAGTGAGGGTAAAGCCCAAACACACACACACAATAAGGTAATTGTGGCATTTTAAAATGCTCATGTTCTCTGAAAAGAGGGTTTACAAGAGACCAATATCCTCCTCTTTGCCCGGGACTATATTTCATCTCGCTTCACTGAGCTGGATTTATAACTTCAGCACAAATCTGCAATAAAATAAATATTACACTCTGGCTAATACGGGAGGAGAGAGAGATGTAGCCTGTGTCTGTCAGGGCGAGCAAGGCTGATCTACAGCCCTAATTCAGCTGTAGTGCAATCAAATCTAGTGTCTGTCTGCCGATGGTTTAAATGATGTCATTGCAGACTTCATCCCTGGAGAGAGAGTGAGAGAGAGAGAGACAGAGAGATAAAGCTTCCAAAAATGCACCAGAGGCTTGTGAATTGATGCTGCGGGACCCCTGAGGGTCCTTGAGCGTGTTCCCTCAGTGGTTCATTTTCACTACAAGCTCATGGACTAGAAATCAGCACACAGAGAGAAGGCGTGTCAGGATGACCTTTGTTATCACAGCACACAAAACATGTTTCCTCTCCACCTGGACAGCAACGGGGGGGGGGGGGGGGCGGGCGGGGGCACAGCAATATGTCATCGAGACACATGTCAAACTTGACAGACGTAATGGCAGGTGGGATTCAATTCAAAGTGGTACGGATTTATCTTTATTTGTTTGTTAGTGGTGCTGTTGTGCGCGGCTGAGTTACTCAGAGGTTTTTCTAATATACTGAGAGTTTTCTAATATTGATTCTTTTTTTTTTATGGGATGGGCAGATGTGACACGGTGGAAGTATTGATCTCATTTTTCATCACTGCGCCTGATCTCTTATGTTTCCTTTTAGAGCTGTGCTTCATTTCTCTGCATGTTGTGTTCAAGGGTTAGCTCAGTGTTTGCATGAGGTTGTGTTGGTGTTTTAATGCTCTTGATGTTAACTTCCTGCCATTCTGCATGAACACAGCAGTGCATAATGACCTGCACCTGTTTCAAGCTCTGCCTCCGTCCAATCAAAAGATGACAGCAGCTGAAAGCATCTGTACATGGAGTCTACTTAGTGTTTCTTTGATTCGCTTCATAGTTTATGAGGCTGCATTAAAACATAATGAAAAGTGACTCATCAACATTGTGTGCGCTAAGTACAACACGAGATGTGACTTGAGCAGCAGGACTCAGTGTTTAAGTTACCGGAGCGACACGGATTAATGATCCGACACCATTGATTAATAACTAATTACATGATCGTACGTACCAATGGACGTGAACTAGTTCCTTGTCATTTGTATGAACTGAACTTTGAACTAGCTCTGCTTAATTGTGAACTGGCACAACCCTGGGGATACCAAGGGCACATTTCTTGGGGTGTACACTGGCAATCCAGGATCTGGACATGATGTGTTTGTCCTGCAGGAGATGGAGAACACCAGTGGCCAGTCCCTGTATGCAATTTAATTAACTGGTACACCTGGCACTCCATTCTCTTGAGAGCCCTTGAGAAACAGCCACTCTTCAACATGAAGGTGATCCGTGCCTTCATTCTCCTGCATAATATTTGTATGGCAGCAGGTGGTGACCTGTCAGGGAACAGAGTCAGAGGAAAGCTAACTGCTCCTGAAAAGCCATCTGCCTCTCTGGGTGAACATTGAGAGAGTAAACCTGCCTTGATGTTCTCTACATGTTTGACATGATTCTGTTTAGACAGAAATGGATAAATAAGGAGAGAATAGAGACATAGTGGATACATAGATATAGATGGAGCTCTAGAGATGGTAGGTAGCTCCGTGCGTGGGTAGGTAGGTTCACAGAAATAGAGAGTGATCAAGATGTATATATATTTCAAAGTGCACTACCTTTGTGTTAGGTTTCATATATGATCCGTCAAACTTGCGCTGAGCAGTTTCTTTAAAATGAAACTCTCAGTATAGAACACACAACAGAGACAAAGGCACATTACCTTGCATTTGTCTCATAGTTCTTTCCATCTCTTTTTTGCCTGTTTGGCGGTTAAAGCCACAAGCGGGAACAAAGTCCCTAGGCAAAACAAAAACATAAACAAAAATTGACAGGCTGCTACTTCAATAAGATATTAATCATTATGGATGGAGACTGCCCAAATCTTGCTTCCAACCCTTCCCCAGATATACAGGCAATGATGCGAGCAATCAAAATCAATACTCACTCCCATCCAGTTTTGGAAGAGTTTCCTTTGCCATTGAAAAGGCTCTTATTGTCTGCCTGCCATTCAATCAGGTCCCAGGCTTACTCACCCTTGATTAAAATATTGGTAAAATGTAAATTTTTTTGTACAATTGGTAGTGAAGATGAGAAAATACTTCAGTTAAAATAACAAAAAGACGATTTTGGTACAATGTTACATAAAAGAGTAAAACTTATGGACCTAAAGCAGGTTTCCCTCGGAAAACAATTACTTGATTTAGAAAGTGGGACCAAAGATTTTCCATCAACTACGACCTAAAACAAACTATGTTTCATGTTTATTCGCAGGTACAGATACAACAGAATGAGCTGCAACTTCCACAAGCTGTTACGGATACCGCCGGGTGCTGCTCGCTGCTTTGTTACCCAGCTAGCCAGTCACAAAGGCTGTTCCGCAGGTTCTTACATCTCGTCAATGTCTCATATGAAAAAAACAATCTGCAACATGTCAATAGTATGAAATTATAAGTTACTTTTGTGAGTTGTTTATTTTTGACTCCACCAATTGTTATTGCACCCGTTTGGTGTGAAATGCATTCTTTGATACTTGGCCGTTTCCTAGTGTGCACAAGTTAATCCATGTGCAAGTCCTCTTTTTCATCCAAGCCTGCTTCCTACATTACCCACCATGCAACTCAACAGTTCCATGGGAGTTTGGTATTGCTTGAAATTTATATATATACTCTTCTAGTCTGAGGAGACTGTCATGTGTACAATCTGAGTGTTAAAGCGTCAAATCTCTGTAGCACATCTTTCTCTGTCACTGTTGGTTATTCAACAGACAAGCAGCTGATCACTGGTAATGTTCATTGTTCTTACAATACGACTCGCTCAGCCTGTGCTACACTGGCCAGGTTCTGTCACTCTTAATTAAATGCTCTTAATTCAACAGAGTGGCATGTCAGTCTTCATTCAGGCCTATAGCAGCAGCAGGTCCGACCCACGACTGCAGTGAAGAGAGAGGGAGCAACCAGTTGATGACGGCAAATCTAATCATGTGACGTTTGTCTCCCGAGCCTCCTCCACACATCTGTCCTGCAGCTGGATGCCACCAGGCCCACCTTCACAGCGTCCTTCATCACTGTGACAATCAGCACGTCTGCATGCTGACATTAGCTGATGGTACCGGTGCTGCGATCACTGATAACATCCGCACAGCTATAAATATCACTCCTATTATTTTCATTACAACAACCCTCCTGACAGGGCTTAAGTATGACGGTAACACCACTGCTCCTCCTCTCTCTCCTCTTCACCCCCCTCTCCCTTCTCTCCTTTCTTCCCCAGTTCTCTGCTCTCGCCCCAACCAGTCGAGCCACATTAAAGTCGGGTTCTTGAGGTTCCTTCCTGTTGATACAGGTAATTTCCCCTCTACATCACCAAAGTGCTTGCTCATTGCGGAAACTCTTGGGTTTCTCTAAAAGATTGTAAGGTTCGGACCTTTCAATGTGGCTTGAGATAGTTTTTGCTGTGATTTGGTGCTATACGGGTAAAACGGAATTGAATTAAATACTATTATTATTATTATTACTAGAATATAATTGGCATTATTTGTTATGACTGCCAGAGAGATGGAGCGATAGAGACAGAGGGCAATGCTAAAGTACAGAGGGGTTCACTGGGGATTGAGACTGTTTGTATAACTTAGAAGTGTAGGAGAGAGAAGTTGGAGCTTTTATTGATTTTTATTTAGAAACAAAGGTTTCTTCACTGTGTTGGGGTTTGTTGTGTGATATTAAACCTCCCCTGTCTCGGGGAAAACTCTGTGTCAGCTAACAGAAAACAGGGTCCACACAGGGTTTTTGTTCCAGAGGACAGGAGATGAATACAAATTGTAAAAAAAAAAAAATTGGCAGTAATTTGACTTCACATTGTATCGTCTGAAAACTAAACAGCTGTCAAACGTGAGCTACAAGTCACAAAACCAGTCATTAGGGGAAGAGCACTGATTGGGAAATTCTCTATAAAAAATCATACACACACAACCAAAAAAAAAATGTAAAAATGACTCGACTGCAATACAGAAACCAAGAGTTTTGAATCCTTGCATTGAGGTGATTGTCTGACTCTACTTTTAATCAGGCTTCATATATATATATTAATGTTAAAAAATAATAAAACACAAGCAAAACTCTTGCGATGCTACAGATAAAGAAATTGATAATAAGGAGACATTTGTTGTTTTCTCTCCCACTTTGGTTCAACATCCAACTCCACATTGTATGAGGGGGACATCACACTTATGCAAACATCCTTCCCTTTCTGTGGCCAGGCAAATCGCAGTGTGGTTTTCACGTGGAGGTTAACTTTGGTGAACGTTGACAAATGACTTTAGCTTTTGGATTCGCTTATGTGTAGATTATCTGCAATTTATATAAACCTAAATATTCAGAGAAGCAATTTTGAAAAGGATTGACATACTGAATTTGATCTAACCTTTGGGTTGTCTCCAGTCTAAGCAGCTTAGACCATGAGGAGAGTCAGTTAAAAGGTGTTGAATGTCCTGATACCATGATTTAATTTATATTGCCCTTTCCTCTCTTTTTACTTAATGGGGAACTCCGTAAACTTTGCACTGCCTTCTTCTATCTGGCTGCAGTATAGGTTGCAACCCTGCATTCTCCATGGCAGTAAATGGGACCAAACTAAAGAGTCAAAGTACACGTTAAATAAATTTTCCTCAAAGGCGCTTTCCAGTAAGTTTTTTTGTGTCACCAGGACCTTGCTACCCAGGTCTCCACACCATGAGCACTAATATGGCATTAGCCTTATCAGGGATATTTTCCGTTTTGTACAAAGGGAGGAAGTGAAGATGTGTCGTCTATCTTTGCTTGGAAAAGTTTGAAAATACAAAACACAGACGCACTAGTGTGGAGTGGAGTTGGTGAGGAGGTGTGTATCGGGTGTGGAGTTACAAACAAATAAGTTTAATTGTCCTCAGTAGCCAACTCCACATCTCTGCCTGAGGCTACAGGTTTAAGATTATATTTGCTGCTACAACAACAGCACACCCAAATATCAGAGCCGTTGGTAGCTGGGTTGTACTGAGGGTATTGTAAACACCAGGTTTGGAAATATATAAAGAATAAGAAGAATGTGTGGAACAAAAATCAATATCTCTGGTTCTGCTGCTGTTATTTTACAGTTTTCTGTTACCTGTCCATAACGCCTCTCTCATGGGAGTCTGGTGAACTACTCCACTGCTAAATAACCAACCCCCAAAAAAGTCCCTCTCCAACTACTTATATCAACTACTAACGACAAGGGAAGTATCTAATCGAGCGTAACAGTGACCACCCACTTTTATAATGGCTCTGGTTCAGGGAGGACATTTCTCATTCATTTCCTTTTCATTGATGTTTAAAATCCTTTTAAAAGTTTTTAGCAAAGAACAGGCTGACCAGCTCGGGAGGAAACATTTGATTCAGAGCAAAGAAAGAACAAAAAAGCGAAGATACAAGACTGTGCATAATTATTTATAAGAGTGAAGGAACAACGCAACATGGAAGGGACATCCACGGTACTCTGTGGTAAACATAACCAAACACTGAAGGTTCTGTTCATAGTTGACATAATTTGCGAAGTTGGGATCAATATTTCCATGGTAACAGTGAGCTACAACAATCAATGTCGTTGCTGACACACCCGAGGGTTGTGGGTAGTGTAGTACTTCTCTTTGACATTGCAAATAGAACACGTTCTTCTGAAATTGCATGCTGATATCATACAGACTTGTGGCTTCTATTTGAGTTTATAACATTGTCTCACGATCAAGTAGCTTGTGTTAAGTCTAACTTGGACGGTTACAGTAATACAACTGATAATCAAAATTCTACTCCGAAAATGAACGGAATTTGTAATTCTGCACCCACACTGTTCAGCCATATCAAAAGGCCCACAATTTATGTTTAAATAAAAGTCCATACGATGACATCAATGTTTTTTTTTCTCCCAACTAATTCCTATTCAATCTATTTAATTCCATATTCCCCCCTTTGCCTCCCCTCTTCCTCCCTGGCTCTATATCTGTCCCCTCAGTGATAAACACTGTGCTAATGCAACAGTTAGCGTGTGATAAATAAAGCATCACTCAGTTGCCACAGCAGAGAGATAACGTCAGAGCCAGAGCTTGTCATTGGCTGAATGAGGCCCACGAGAGGTAAGTGCAGTTAACACATCCCCATATGCCCTCTGCTACACTGACACCCACTCATATCCTGTCCGTGCACAAATACGTGACACTAATCTGCATTCAGAACAAGTCGTCTCCTTCCTTCCGCTAGCCTCCACCCATCCCTCACTCCCTGCCTTTTCACTTCACTTCCATCATTCATTTAACCCCTGTCCATCCATTCCCTTGTCTCCTGCACTCACTCACTCCCTCTCCCTCTCTTTTTTCAACCATCAGGGTGCAGCATTTATCTCCATTTGAGGTGACGGAAAGTTCAACGCACCCCGCCCCACAAAATGTAATCCCCCCCCTACTCATCCCTCGATCTGCATTCTCTCTCTCTTCACCTCCCACAACATTTCTCACCTGTCGTTCTGTCACTGCCTACTCTTAGTCCTGCCCCGGTTTGCACCTCTCCCTCTCTCAGTCTGTCTCATTGACTCTCCCATGGTTCGGAGAGACGACAGCGGGGATGCTCCCACAGACAGCTCAGCCAAACAGCTACTGCAGGCTGGAGAAGCAGAGTGTTTTATGGGCTCTATGCTTTTTCTTTCTTCCTTTCTTTTATACCGCACAGCACTCAGCCACGGATGTTACTCTAAAGCCTTGGGCTCTCCTGCGGTAATATGTGGCTGAGACCGTCTTTGTGTCACTAAAGTCAGTTTTTCAGCAGGTGCAATTTCAAATTCTGATGGATACCCTGCATGTGCTCTGTGTATACCCCACTCAGGCAATGTTAACTTTTTATATTGCACTGATGATCTCTCATAATGATGAAACCAGTGTTTCCAATATACCATGTCATCACAAATGATTGGTTGGACTGAATAAACTATGGATTGTGTCTCTAATCTTATTGGTTCCAAAATGTATTACATGACTACACTATGACGTCATTCTGGCATCATAGTGATGTCATGATCTTGTCATATGATGATAAATTAGTTTTAGGTTTATATAAGCTTTAGGCCATGTCTTTATTCCAAAACGCATTTTTTAACAATGCATGACATTATTCTCTGAATTCTTTCTGACCTCCTCACATTTTACCATATGATAGGAGTAACTTTGCATCAACATGTAGCTGTTTATTTATTATTTGCAGAGATGAATTGGAAAATGTCCTCGCATCAAAAGTTCTAAGCTCAAAATGGTCCTCTACAGTATATATTTGTACAACACACACACACACACACACACACACACACACACACACACACACACACACACACACACACACACACACACACACCTGAGAAAACAGGACCTTCCTACCTGCTTCAGCGATGCACAGGGTAAAAAAGATGTTTGACTGCTCCACATCTGACACCACGTCATTGTGACAACATGTTACGGACATGGACAGGTGAGGAGTCACAGAATAAGTGACTCTTTCAGGTATAGATATGTCTTTTTGAGTATGGGAGTGCCCGTAAATTACTGCAACATGCTGCAGTTGCTGTATTTGCTTCAGGCTACTCTTCAAAATGGATGATGTTTATCATATACAGACCAAGTTGCTCAAACATTCTGAAATGCCTCAGGCTAAAAGGTACGTATCGCTGGTGCTGGCCAAAGACCTTGTATATTCAAATCTGTTCCTTTTCTGGGGAACGATTAAAAACCACTAGATAGATTCCAGTCAGACAGAAAGGGTGACATGTGCTGATTTCCACGTAAAATATAATATAAATATCGATAAAATGTGGAGTTGACTCTGCTTTAAGGTTACTGCTTTACAGCAACACTATGTTAGTAAAACTGCCTATATATCCAAGGGAAGGGATAACTGTTTGAATGTGTATGTGCGTGTGGGTGTGTGTGTGTGTGTGTGTTAGAGGGACAGAGAGGGAGAGAGAGAGGGGTGGGGGGATGGACCTGACATGCCCGTTGGGTGTGAGCATCCAGGCAGGATATTGGATATGATGATGGTATATTGGCCCTTAATCCTCAAGGGAATTTAATGCATATGGTGGTGAGTTCACATCCCTCCCATCCCATCCACAGAAAATTGTGTCATCTGAACTAGTTGCAGGTTTAAAAGAAAGTGTGCTGCAGGTAATACTGTAATGCAAATAAAATCTTGCAAAGGTTTAAGGCAAACGCAACAAAATAAATGTTCACAGAAACAATAACACGAAAAGCCTTATTTATTTATTTTTGTAACCTAATTTATTGTTTTGATTTACCTATTTAAATAAGGTAATACAAATTAAAAGGGTTTGGTGCCAATAAATTATCTTTGTACTTCATTAACTCCATTAACTATCCTTTTGAATTCAGGGTATTTTAAAACACCTTGATTTAATCATAATGAATGAGTAAATTATTGAAATTTTCAGGGTGAAAAAATAGTTTGGGGATTTGGCTTGGCAGTGGAAGTTGAAAGCTACTCTCTGTTGACCTCATAAAAACTCCTAAAATGCAAATTTCTCTGGGAATCTGACATTAACTATCAAAGTCACAAGCAGCAGTCTGATGGGTGGGAGTTGCCATGGAGATATGAACTGACCGCTCTCTGCAATTGGTGTGTAACTGGTCTGCTGTCCAATAACATGAGCTGGCCTTGATAGATAAAACATTAGTAATTCAAGAAGAAAGTCATGTGCCCCCTTCAAATCTAGTTAATCTAATAATTAATGTTTTCTTCAGATTCTGGTGAATACAAAAGTTTAACATTTTCCCTTTGAATGATCTTTATGGTAATGGTAAATGGATTTGTATAGCGCTTTTCTAGTCTTGATGACCACTCAAAGCGCTTTACACTACAGTTTCACATTCACCCATTCACACACATATTCATACAGTGCATCTACTTGCAGCACTTTTGTTATACTATGGGGGCCATTCAGGGTTCAGCATCTTGCCCAAGGACACTTCGGCATGCAGATGTTTCAGACTGGGGATCGAACCGCCGACCTTCAGGTTGGAGGACGACCACTCTACCCCTCAGCCACAGCCGCCCAATTTATCTGATAATTAAGTGTGTAAAGGATAATATACAGCTTAAAAAGATGCCGCACACTTGAGCTGTAAACTAATTGATGTCACTGTACTCCTCAAAACACTTACCACATTTGTAACAATTTTGCATATCATGGGTAGGACATGGCTCGTAACGCCACCCTGTGTTCAAACAATCTCGGACCTTGGAGGGCCAATGCTGACATAGAGTCAGTTTGGGACGTCTACACATCATGACATTTATATTAAAGTTAACCCCCTCTGATCAAATGTAGGTACTTCGATTATTAGACAAAGGAAATTGTAATTGTAGAAAAACCATACTCTAGTCTTATTCCAATGGCCCATGCCCACAACATACACTTCCTTAGAGGCACAAGCTTCTGCAGTACCCTCAACCACACCTGGGTAAAGCACATTATTGGTAGAAATGGCAGTGTCTCTTCATTTGTTGGACATTTTATGCAATAGCTGAAAAGTATTTAGGTTAATTAATGCTTGTTTAAACATTTTCTCCTCACAGTGTTCTTTGAAGTAATGTTATGTTAACACCATAGACTGTATCCAAAGATGGACGACGGATCTCCCTTTCCCTTCACTACCCGGAAATGAAGCCAAAACATCTCAGATAGGAACTCGGCATCTTGCACCGATGGCATAATTGAGCTAATTCAAACCAAACAGAATTAACACTTCACTTG
The DNA here is from genome assembly GCA_016801935.1 of Platichthys stellatus. NCBI lineage: Eukaryota > Metazoa > Chordata > Actinopteri > Pleuronectiformes > Pleuronectidae > Platichthys > Platichthys stellatus. The sequence goes on from CM028879.1 coordinate 20,224,952, forward strand.
TACTTAAACTTTACCATGTTCCATCTGCTAATATGGAGGAGGTGGGAATTATGACCTATTGTGCAGCCGACCGCCAGGCAGCAGTCATTATGATTTAGCTTCACTTGTAAGAATGGACAAGTCGTAGATCTCTCCCATCCTCTGATCTTGTGTCGCCTCGGCTCTGAGAGCTCCAGCCTTGGGCCCAACTGTGTCTGGAGCCAAAGCTGGGAGTGATATGGCTCAGGACCACCATGGTCCTCCACAACACTAATGTCCACCTGAGGGGGTCCTGGAAAGGAGAAGCCCTCCTCTTCCAAATCCCTGTGATTCTGTGTTGCTCTCCATTTTGTGTGTCCCCCTGAGGACATCACTGACAGTGACAACATAGGTCTCACACCCTGCCAGGCCTCCCTGGACCCCTCAGCAGCATTCTTAGCTTTCAGCCTTTTATCAAACTCATGCTGTGGGTTGAGTTGGGTACAGAGCTGGGGGGGAAGTTATACTTCAAACTGTGTGTTTCAAGGGGTTGGATTTTGTCTTTTCAAAATATAAAATGAAGGAATCATTCAGTGTATTTTGAGAGGTTGTTTCACAGTAGAAAACATTAGCTGGCACCATGCTCAGTGTTAAAGCACTTGAAAACAATTCCCCCATTAGCATGAATGTATTCCTCATTACTTCCCTGCTTGTTACCCGACAGTTCTTTATGACCCAGTATCGCTGTTTCAAATTAAAGTAAAAAAAGCAAATCAAAAGCTTTAATCCAGAAAACACATTCAACAAAACACTCAAGATGAGCAAGTTTTTTATCGCAATATTATCTCCTGCTGTTCCCCATCATTTTTAGAGTTGTTTTCAAATGGCTTGCGAGGTTGTGTTTTGAATAAACATGGGGGTTTCTCAGTGCATTCCAGACTTCATTACCCAAACGTCAGATACAACCTGTCAAGCGTGTGCACATTATATGGTAATCTTATACAGGAAGTATGATGTTTGGTGACAGAGGATTGGTGGATTTGAAAGGAAAGAGAAATGTACTCAAACCCAAATCACTAATGACTCTTGAATAGAAATGGAGATGAAGTGACCCCTGCCATGCTCCTGGAAGAAAGGCACAGGTTTTTGATATACAAGCATACTTAGTTTGATCATTTAAAGTGGTGTATTTGAAAACATTTCTGGGTTTTTAGTTTTTAGTTGCCTACTATTTCGCTTGGCTCAGATAACTTTCATCTTTGGTTGCTTTGCTGAATGCAATGACCAGTATCCTCCTCACTATAATGTATTATCAAGCAGACCTTTGCTTTGATTACAGTTTGAAATATGTATATATATATTCTGGCTGGAAAAGGCAGCACAGAGGCAATAATCCTGGCAGCACAACAACAGGCACTGAGCACAGAATCAATAGAGGCTGGGGTCCACCACACCAGAGAGGACCCCAGGGGAAGGCTATGCAAAGGTCTCCCTGAGACAGGCCAGCACACAACAGCAGGGAGTAAGATGAAGGGACGTACGGAGGGTCACGTCACAACCAAGTGGCAGATGAACAGGAACATCTGCGAAGACGATGGGCATAGTCCTTAGGTCCGAATGGAAGACACCACTAAAAGTTGAGAAATGAAAATCATTCCCATTAACCACATCTGAGATCTCTAACCAGAAGAGCACAGTCCTAGGATCAGCTAAGATACTGCGCAGAAACCCTCAGGGGACCCGAGCTTGAAGGAGGAAATACAACACATACGAGACAAGAGGGTATTATATTATTATATATATTTGTGTGTGTGCATTCTTAATTATATTAAACCTGCAGTAAAAGTATAAAGTTAAATAATGGTATGAGTTGAAGAAAGATGAGCATGAAGTCAAACATCAGTCAGTCTCCATGTGGAGGTGTTCAGTAGTCTCACTGATATGTATAAATAACACATTGCCCACGCTTACATTATATTCTGATTGGCTGTCACTTCTTTTGACTGTTTCATTGTGCGTCAAACTGATTGACACAGCTTTTCATTAAAGGATTGATGATGTGTGACAGTTTAAAAGCTGCCATGTGCCACTAGAACCCATTACTATGTGTTCCTGTCCAGCTTAAGAACAGTCCGTCAGTTACTCTGACGTGCATTGTGAGTAACATGGGATCCAGCTCACTCAGGCTTCTGTTTTGTTTCTGGTTACAGTGGCAACTTGAAAATGTTTGTTGTGCTGTTTCTCCACCAGGTTAACACTTTGTCAAGCATGGAATATCTTTGAAAGACACTGGGGGGTTTTCCATGCCATATTTCCCCAAGAGGTTGAGCCCTGTTGACTAGTTGATCCAAACAAGGCTGATACAGTAGACTGTTGTACCGTTGTATGAAGATAGCATGGTAGCGTGCCTCTGATCAGCTAGTGAACTCGATAGTTGCGGATGTAACAGGAACCTGTATGGGACCCACACACTTTTGTAAAGAAAACAGAAATGATATTATTATAATAATGGAGTCAAAACTAGAAATATAGAAATATAAGGAAATGTACGGCGAAGGCGTTCCCATGTGTCTGTCTCTATATCGGTGTCTATATCGGCCTTAAGGCCCAATCCCCTTTCAGCCCTTGGCCTTATCCCTTGGGGGGGGGGGGGGGGGGGGGGGGGGGGGGCTCTATACCCCTCCATATTTCAAACCCTCTCTTCAAACGGAGGGGTACCCAGAATGCCTTGCGAATCATTTGCAAGCTGGGAGAGAGATCCACAGATGTAGTATTCTCTCCATTAATAAGGATTTAAAAATTACGATAATGTTTGTAATATCTTAGTTTAATATCAATTCAACTTAGATTCACTGATTTGCGAGCGCGCTAGTGTTATAATGCCAGCCAATATGAATAAACACAAAAAATATACAAACTGAACAGGACCCATTGCTGTGTGTAAAGTTAAAGTCCATGTTAATTTGTATTCAAAATGGAGCACAGTGTATGCCTGCATGTGCAGCATCTGCTGCATGTCTGGAGCTATTTGAGACTCCTGGTATGACCACTGTATTTCCTTGAATGAAAGTATATGTACTTAATAAATTCTAGGAATCTACGGTTTAAAGCTGTGCATATTCCTTTCCTACATAAACAATACAAACCTTGTTCAACCATAAGAATGGAATCAGACCATATAACCATGTGACCTTCATTGTGACCCTGTTCTCTCTACATGTTCTCCTCTTTTCACCCATATCATGCTTTAAGCTCTTCACAGTTGCCATTGACTGACTTCAGTGTGACTGCGGCCCGAGCTGTGATGTTGTGATTGGTTTGTGGATTCTCTAAGCAAAATGCCTGTGTACCTGTCGGGGGCGCTGTTCACTTCGTCTCTTTACTTGTAACGACTTGTATTAACCAGTGATGTCATAATCACAAAATGACCTTTTTACAACCACACTAACAATTAATTAAATATGTGTATAAAATAAAAGAAAATGGAAGCACATGCTATTACGTAATGCATATACGTATGCATTTATGCTAAATGAAACACCCTTAATAAGTGCTGTTGTGTAAATGTATGCAAATGTGCCTGTTTATGTGGAAGTATGTAAATGTACAAGCTACAAGGCTTCACCATACCTCAGTTTCACACCCCGTAGTCTATTTACTCTACAGCTCACGCTGAGAACAGATCACGGACACAAATGTCTCCTCGGTGCTGGTGAGTGGATAGATGCTCTTCAAAGACAGACACTAACATATTATGTTTACCTCCTCTGAAGATGAAGACGTACGCCGCGCATCGATCAGTGTAATGAAGACAAAGAGGGTTGGAAGGTGAGCTCAAAGTCCGTCATGTTTGAAGCACCGGGTTCATTTCAGGTATGTCTGATTTCAGGGGATTTACAGTGAGACAACCTACGACTAGTCTGCAGGTAGCTGGATGGGAAACAAACAAGTCAGTCTCCTAACATCCATGGGCAGGTATGACTTTTAATTATTGAATCGTAGTGACTATATCATGCATAGTAATGAGTTGATCTGTGGAATCAAAGATTCACAGTCATGCAATACAACAGTGTTAATTTCGTTGACGAAAACGATGACGTAATATATTCGTTAACGACCCTTTTTCCATGACGAAGACGAGACGAAGACGTAACGAAAACTGATCTTTAGTTTAGTTAATTTAATTTGAAGGGCTCACAAACTGCATAGCCTCCATCCAAGTGGTGTCTTCAGTGTCATTGCAGGATCACTATCTGCAGTACTTCTTAAATAGTTTAATTTACTCAAATTGTTCAATAAATATGGAGTTTACGGCAGGCAATGGTAAAAATGGTGTGGTCCTCTGAGGGTTGGAAATATAATCTTAATGATTTAAAAAAGCTACTTCTTCTTTTTTTTTCAGCACCATTACGAGTGTTCCCAATTCATTAGCTATGAGCAGTCCCTGTTTACATTAGTTCAATGAACTGTAATGATGTAAAATAGAGATGATCTCTGGAACCTGGAGCCTGAACCCTGGAGATCCTCTACAGTTTCTCCGGAGAACGTCTATGTGGGAACACTACTGTCTGAGTGAGAGTCTCCTCCAATGATCAGCAGGATCATTCTTTCTTTTCAGTTTTAATCATGGCCTTAACATGAAATGGACATCGGACTTGGACTTGACTGTAAACATTTTCAGCCCTTAAATACTCCCCTCCCCAGTTTTTACAAGTGGAGCCTCTGTGACTTTTACCCTCAACTAAATAGAACCTGATTCAAACCTGAACCTAAACATTATATCTGAACCATCAAACAGGTTGGATATCTGTCCATGGAACAGTGAAAACACATTCTGGACCAACAAAAAACTAATGGATATACACACATGCTGTGACAAAGCATATATATAGTTTATCCTTAGAGCGTTTTGGGGGAGATGGAGCCATTCCGACTTGACATTGGAGTGTACTTCACATGCACACAGACAGAACCCGGCTGAACCAAAAACCTCCCTAACCACCGTGCCACCCACAACACGAGGGCAGAAAAAAAACACAATCGACTCATGCGAACGCAACCCCTCTACACAATATCTATTATTACATCTCACAGTCTTAATTTATCTATATATAATAGTGATACTTTTAGTGTGAAAATGTATAGTTGTCATACACACACACACACACGCAAACACACACGTCTTCACAATGGGTCAGTCCATGAGGTGTAGAAAGTGATGATGGGACTAGAGAGAGGGAGAGAAGCAGGAAGGAGGAGAAGGCGTGTTCATTCGTCTGTGGTCACTTAGCCGGAGACACACACACACACACACACACACACACACACACGCTATTCTGGGATGCATTTTAGAATCAGATACCAGCATCAGGCATAAAATTGTCATATGAGCAAATCCATTCAAGTGAATTGTTTAATTAAAAACCGCCCGTAAACAGCCACTGGAGCAAACTCCATTCCTGATGAAATACGATGTGTTCTAGTGAATCTTTATGCTACTGACATTGCATAGTTGTAACACATGGTGTACACACACATACACAAACAAACACACACACACACACACACACACACACACACACACACACACACACACACACACACACACACACACACTCTATCACCTTCAAGCTCAAGTACACTGCAACCTGAAACTACTCACATGGTGTCTCTCTCTCTCATATTCCTGCAACCACCCCTCTTCCTTGTGTGTGTGTGTATGTGTGTGTGTGTGTGTGTGTGTGTGTGTGTGTTTGTCACTCTCTTGGTGTATGATCATTGAAGCACGCCCAATGATGCAACTGACCCCAGCTTGGCAAGCAGAGATCCCATAGCACATGTGACATGTAAGCAGACCCCTCCACTCACAGTTGTGTGTAACCGGAGCTTGGTCTGCTTTGCCGCAGAGCAGGAATCATACAGAGCCTTTGTGCTGCGGACAATTATGTTGTCGTCGCGCTTCAATTGCTACAGTGACAGTTTGGTAAATTGGTCTGGATCCTTTTTTGACTGTTGTTGCACGGCCCTTGTTGAGGTTTTCATTACCTGCACCGCACTCGTCTCACACAGAGAGCTTTGACTGATGTGCATTTTATAAAGGACGGCGCCAAGATGTGGAACTTTGAAGTGTGGAGGCTGGCGGTAGTTTGTGCAAATACAAACGCTCCTAAAACACCTGCAGCATCTTGACAGCACAGGACTTACCAAACCAACCTCCGCGTGTCAGCAGAGGACAGAGTCCTGCTTGGATTGAATTTTTGCAAACCTGTCACGCACAAATATCACTGGATAAAATCTGGACTTAAGCTGAAACACATAATCTTGACAGTCAGTCACCTTTAGGGCTGAGGTTACCTGCCATGTTATGTCCCAGTCGAGTGCACAAAAATCGCTCACTTGTTGATTTAGGCTAATGCAGAGTGACACATACATAACCAGTTTTCCACTAATCAAATTTTTCTGATCGGATTTTTTTATTTGGTATATTTGCAGCCTATATATTTACACTATGTCATGATGAATACTGTGTGCAATTCAGCACATGATGTTAACATATCAGTTAACACACTTGACATACAAGTTGTGTTGAAAGTGTAAAAGTACATCTGCTGATGCCTGGATAAGCTAAAATATTGTATTTGTTAAATTTATATACACAGATTACTTTGTGATTTGTGAATAAGAAACTTGTTGGTGCTTTTTGATGAGGAGGACAGATGATTCAACTGTGCAGCACCTTTGTCTTCAGCTACAGTTCAGGTAGCTGTACATGGTTGTTGAGCACAAATTTTATTATAAAGCCGTTTTCAGACATTACCTTTGGGTAAACTCTGGAGAATTGGCTATGGACTTTGCATACATACACAGCTGAAGGTTCTCTGCACAGAAGCATTTACAACAACAACAAATCCTCCCCATATTAAGAAGAGAGGTGGAGCAGCCGGGTGCAGCAGACTGAGAAAGGAAGTGACGTACTAATTCCGCTGCGCAAATCATTGGATTTTCCTGATTTCTTTTAGTTTTTTTTCATTTTGAGTCGGTCGCTTGTCAAAAGCATCATCCACCCCCCCACTTTGGGAGAGGCGGTGACCTAGTGGCAGAAACTTGGACTATGGGCAGAAAAGGTCTCTGGTTCTTCTCTGGTTCGACTCAACGGAGAAACAACAAAAAGACGAACCTGGATTGATCTGTCCAAAAATCCAAGAGGATTCTCCCTACCCTGTCTAGTGCCCCTGAGCAAGGCACCTTACTCAAAACTATCACAACTACCAAAAACTAGGGACGAAGAATGAAATATATCTACTCTGTAAATATAAAAGAATATTATCAAATGATGACACATGAAATGAAAGTAAATTGCACAAATCCGATAAGAAGAAGAAGAACCACAGACTTTAATAATTACACTATTGCACTCCTCCACTACCTTGCTCCTTGGTGTGGAGATGAATGAGGTCAAGCTATCTCAGCTCCCTTCCAGATCCTTGCTACACGCAGGGGCCCACTCCAACAAGGTTAATTGACCCACACAGTGACACTATACCGTTGAAGTTACGCACCAATGAGCATTAGAAAACCGATCGCATGAATTTAACCCTTTGTTTTTATCGCCTCTTTATTTTCAATGTGTGCGCCCCGTGCATCAAGAATCCTTGGACACCACTATATATAACAAATGACCCAAGTCCAAAGAGTCTAAACCCCTGGAGACTCATACAAAATTAAGTTTCCATCCATAAACTTCCAAAACTATATGTTAATATACCCTGTGAATTATCTGTTCAGAAGGAGAGCTGGGTTTTTAACATCATTGAACAAATAAAAGTGATTTTCTTTTAAGAAAATATGCTAAATATTCTCTTTTTCAAGTTTTTGAAACATTTGCTGTGTTGGATGATTGTGTGGGGTTATGGGGTCTGGGAAACTGGTCAGAGCAGGTCACCTTGGAGCTGGATCTTGGAAGAAATCACGCTTCATATATTCAGATATTTAAGAATTTATTGATTAATAAAAACTAATTATCAGATTAGTTTGAGACTTAATGAGGAACAAGGATGGATCAAGAAGAAGGACAAGCAGGCAACTCCACGCATGGCCTTTGACCCTCAGTGGACTCATCTGCCTTGTACTAACAGTCTCCCTTGGTTTGTGATGATTCAATTAACACCTAATTTACTCGCACTCCTAAAGCTAAGTATCACCTGAAATAATAATAAGTCTGAAAGAGCAATTTAGCAGACCCATTTCAGATTCAACACGTCCACCTTCAAAGAAAACCTTACCGAGTGTCAGCTTTACAAGGTGCATGATGCTGAATAAATGTAACACAAACAGGGGGTCAGCACTCACAGTCAGACCACAACTAATTTCTCTCCCTGAACCTCAGAGCCAGATAATCCGGTCACGCTCCGAAATTGTGCTTTTAAATATTTAAAGAAAATTGATCTACCCACCCAGCAAGAAGGCCCCTTCTGTCAGCTGCTGACCAACTCCCCTTAAATATCTCAGCTTTACTGTGACAGATTTGGAGTTTAATGAGTTTAAACCGTGTGACCGCAGACTGCTCTCTCACCCTGTCCAGACAAGAGTTACAGAGTTCTACTTCTTCTGGCCTTTCTTAAATGCTCTTCTAAAAAGGTTGTTTCTGTATGTGCTTGTATGCAAAGGATTGAGTGCATGTATGCGTGGTGTGTGTGTGCGCTTCATTTACCACGTGTTTGTCTTCATTTTAAATGCCAGAGGTCAGATAGTCACTCAACCCGATTTCCCATTAAAAAGTTATGCATATAAGTCAACAGCTTTTCACTGCAAATCACAGTTTGCAGTGCGAGGCTTTAAATGGAAACCTTTTGCATGAAGGTGTGGCTGTTTTAAAATGCATGAGGATTAATAATGGAACACAGTAATAAGCAGAGACAATGAGTGTCCTTGTGTAAAGTAACACAAGGACACGGGTAATCAGGAAGTAATCTGTTAATAGACTCATAGTTTTTAGCTCCAAGAATTCTCAATTTAATCCCGTAAAACTTCAAACTCCCATTGAGAAAGAGGGGTCTGACACGGTGACCATTTGTCACGACGGGCGACATGCCAATTCCTCAGAGATGGAGCCGAAGCATTGCGATTGCCACCTGGTGGCTGGTTTCAGTATAGGTCATAAATCCTGCCTCCTCCATGTTAGTGGATCTGTGATGGACCAAACTACACAAAGTGCATGTCAAATACATTTTTCTCAAAGGTGGTTCCTGTCATTTAGGGAGTTCTTATCACGCTCTGTCTGTTCAGGTGTTGATTTTTTAATTAGTGCAATGAAAAAGCAGGTGAAACATCATGATTGGCAGCTGAGCCTGACTCGTGATTGGTCAAGCACATGTATAAGCGAGACCTCCATCCCGATTACTACTGCGCAGACAATACAGTACAAATATAAATATATTTTTTACAAAAGTTCAAATAATTGTGGTTTTGGTCTTACTGAGGACCAAATTATATTTAAAAACATGGCATCAACATAGCCATAGCAGTTATTATATTGTCACATAAAAATGACATCAGGCCTTTGTTACTTTTAAATCCCCTCAACCATTCGGAGACGTGTAACACCCAGACTGGGAAGCATGGGATTAAATTATTTAACTGTGTATGCAAAAACTTAAAATCGCTCCATGTTAACCTACTACAAGAGCAAAGTACTTATTTTTTGGATATAGTTGTTATTTATTTATTATTGAAAATAATTTAGCTGTTAATGTTGATTTCAATTCTATTAACCTCCTTTGCTGGCTACTTCATTCAAGCAGAAGGTCTTGTCGGATTACACAGTTGACAGCACTATAGTCCAGGAACAAATACTTATACATACATACTGTGTATATTTGTGCTATATTCCTGTATATGGTTATAAATTTGTGCTGATACAACACAATACAACAGACTGCCTTTCCTTTTGTGAACACAATGACATATGGTCTCAGTCATTTACGTTGTTCTGACTCACCATAAACATTAACTGGATATGGCTGTAGCCATTATATATAACGTAATATTGTTTACACATTTAATATCCTAATGTAGGCAACTGCATTTCAACGCATCCGTCACTGTAAATGGATAAAAAGACACACACACATACACCCTCATGCTTTCTCTCTTTCTCTCTCACGCTCCCTCTCATCGTTTAATGCGCGCACGTACACACACACACTCTCTCACACCCACACATACACACACACACACACACACACACACACACACACACACACACACACACACACACACAGAGAGAAACTAATCAGTAATCCCCTCCTCTCCCAGAGCAGTCATCTCCTGGACACAGAGATTACAGCAGGTCCATTTGTCCTCTCTGCTTAATGCCCTTGCACATGGCTACTTACTGCTTGTACCTCAAATGAACCTTATGTGGACTAAATGAGATTCTGTAGTTGAGAGATGAAACAGCCACACAGCTCTGACCCTACTGACTGTATCGTGCTTCTGAGCAGACAAAGCACACACAGGTTGTTAACGCATCCAGGACAAAGATAATTTCCCCTGTTGATAGGTTTTTTTAATCGTTTTTTTCCCTTACTCTTGTTGAGGGTTAAGAACAGAGGATGTCATACCTTATTAAGCCCTATGAGACAAATTGTATTTTGTGTGGGCTAAGCAAATACAATTTGATTGATTGATGGAAAGGATGCAGTGTTGTTTTCCATTTCAAAGGTTAACAGTAATAAAGTTTGCATAAACAGGCGACCAGTGCTCTGTAGCAGCGATGGCTGGGACTCAGAGCTGAATTACAATTGGTTGTCCTGTTCGAGGTTCTGCCGACTGAATCCAGCATCACTGAACTTTGCATACATAGTGGTGCAGCTTCATTGTTCAGCAGTCGCTCTTTATTTGCCATGACTTCATTATTGCAGGTCATTTAAACAGTTATAGATAGAAAGCAGAAACCAGTATTACCACAGGCCAAGCAAACTGCCCATTTCATACACACCGGTTCAGAATGGGCACTGTACTAGCAAATACGAATGAATCAACTCAGCCTCCACTGACTCAGCCGGGCTACTTATGACCTGTCACTCTCAACATAAATTCTCTTAACTGGATGGAGCAGCGTGTCCATCTTTATTTGGGTCGTCAGCAGCAGCACCAGGTCCAGCACACAACTTCATTGAAGAGAGGAAGTGATTAGTTGACTGGTGACAACTGTGCTAATAAACTCAACCTCTACACCTCTGTCCTACACACACACACACACACACACACACACACACACATAAAAAAAGTAAGGCCCACTAAACATAATGAGATGCTTCTTAAGGTTTGGCACCAATGCTCTCAATGGATGAAACTCAAAGGTCAGAGCCAATGAAAAACATCCGAGAGCAACATGTCATTCACAAAGTAACTGGTGACGGTTTGTCTGTATTTCTGTCGACTCACATGATATAAATGAAATAAAATAATGATATTTCATAAATAGACTTCTCAAAGGTGTGTGGATTAATAAGGTATTTTTTTTTCCTGGTGTTTGTCAACCTCACTTTGGACATTGTGAGTATTCCACTCTGGTCTTAGACATAGTGAGGCTGCCTCTGAACGGCTGTTATGGCGATCACCCCGCCGGCTTTTGATCCCTCGGTGTATAAAGATACCTTTTCATGAAATTTCCCAATAATCTGGTCTTAAAAATTAGCTTTTTTGATATCTTAGGTTTAATGAGAGAAACATCACGACTGCAGGCAGCTGAGATGATACCTAATGGTCGGCTCTTACACAAGTTTGGAGGGTGCCGGAGGAATGTGTCACCGCCTGATGACACATCCAGCTACTACTGTGATCTTGGATGTGAAAATAAGGATGTAAAAAGGCTTAACCACACTTTAATCGTAACTAAAAGGTTTTGCAAATTAAAATGTTTTTCAGGATACTTCCATAAACACCCATAATTGACAGTGATTTGTCAAATAGTTAAAATTACTGTCATTTAAAAGGAAGGTCATGATCCCCTTAAAATCTACTTAATGTTGTATTTCATGGGAACTGAAGGGGATTTAATGGAATGAACAGTTGCCTGGGTGATATACACAACATACAGACTAAGGTGAAATTAATGATGTTTGTTATCCCTTCAGGAGAATGTCAGAGGTAGAGTTAGTTATTTGTCTATGAAACACATATATATATATATCTTATTTGTTTAAATCCTGATCACATCCTGATAGGCATCAATTTAAAAAAAGATGGAAAAAAAGCTGCTGTCTGTGGCCCTTGTAGAAGTGTAAAAAAAGACTCAGTCCAGAATGATCAGATTTGACTTACTGGGCATAACAAGAGTCTTCACAAACTGGAGAGACACACACCCCTGAAGAAGAGTCGATCGATAGAAGTTTGCAAGTCACAGAAAAGTTGGCTTCTCGCAGTTGCACGGTCATACGACCATTGGCGAGTTCACTTCCTGCCATGTCCTGGCTCCACCAGCTCTTTCTCTCTTTTAATCCAATCCCAACACCACGTAATCACCTGTATGCTGTCATAGTGTTTGATCATTCAGCTGTCAGTTCAGTACTGCGTTAACTGAGGATCCACCGCCACGCCTCCACCACCCTAACTGTGGACCCGGTCATCTCCCCTCAACCGTCCAACCAGAGGGCCCTTCATGACACAATTCATCTCCCTGCTCCATTCCCCATCAACCATCAAGGCTCAGTCTCCTTCATATCCAAAGCACCTTCAATTCATTGCATCTCTTCCATGGCGTTCTACTTCCCCTGGCTGGTTTCTCAGCACAAATGATTATAATTATTTTAATTTAATTTAGTCTCTCCTGATTAAAATGGTTTGAGGTAAGTAGGTATTCGTGGTTTTTGGCTGAGAAAGTCTGTTGTTGGACGAGCTAGTCAGCCTCCCACACCATTACCACTGGTTTGAATGCTTTGCTTCATACAGGTAACTCCAGTGGCTCGTTGGACTGGCGGTGACTGACTCCAGGCCTTCACTGACACAATATTATGCTTATAATCTTTCATTACAGCTTCTTTCCATCCTGTCGACATAGTGCTTCAAATGCATCTTTCATTTTCAGCTAGAATGTGTTTGTACTGCTGTCTGTATATTCATCATACCCAATGACAGTGTAGTCACAATGTTCTTTTCCAGTATTTTGCTGCAGATACCATGTCACATAATCCCTTATTACCTTGCTACCTTTTACCATAAAATTGTTTCTTCATCTCTGTCACAGCAAAATCTGAGGCAATCATATGAAAAAACTCGACCATCAGGGGAATAGTATAAACACATTTCACAGTTTTTCTGTAAGTATAATTTTTACCATTTACACCAGGATTTCTTCATTTACACACAGATTTGTTTTCATATTCCAGAGCTTGATGTGCAGGTCTAGTGTCTAATGAGATTTTTCCAATTAAAACAAATAATGAAAAAAAAAGGCAAACTTCAAGGAAAACATGCACAGGCATAGATTGAATTTATGTGCTAATTATATCAAACTGAACTTTCTAGTCACACACAGTGTGCACACTGATTCCAGTCACGACTACGAGAAGTGCACTGGTCTGAGTTAGTCTAAGTACCACCTGTAACATAATGAGGGCCAATGAATGTTTTACTGAAAGGCAGTGCATAAAGCAACCCGGTGGTAATATATAAAACATGAAGACACTTGTATATATACATACATGCACACAGCCATGCACGAACGCACACACACAGACACACTCACACACAGGCAGTGGTGACAAAGGTTGTACGGGAGTGGTTGGAAATGTTTTTGCCTATCAGGCCATTTAAATTTGTCCATAATCTTTTAAAGACCATTTTATATTATTGAACACATATAACGAACCTGCTTCTTGTTCGACAAGGTGTCTGATGTCAGATGGTAGTGATGTACATGACACTTCTTGCAGCTTGTTTACAAGGGTGAAGTCAGTCTGGAGGGAGGTTGTTTCAAACATAGATGCAAACTTCAGTGCATGTCTCCTCACAGAGGGAAAAAAATATCTTCAGGGCATATGTACAATTTATAGACCTCGAGCAGAGGGAGATGGATGAACTGAGCTTTGAGCTGAATGATTTCATGTTGTAGGTTGTCAGACACATAGTTCTACATTATATAGCTTAACATATTTGTTCAGTTCATTGTCTTTAAAACCTTTTTCCGAAGGCCTGAAGGTTTGCTCACCAGCATATTCAGATGTCATGGCAGGCTTTGTTCTACTCCTGAAAAATACCCTACTCTGCTTTCTTGTAGAGACATATATTGAAGTTTTGACTCTTTTACAGAATCTCTTTAGTGAAGAATGGAATTGAATACTGTCTAATCCAGTATTTAGCAAACACTTCACAGCCTTTGAAGCATGACTGTTCAGTTGAATTAGATTTTGCACTATGACTACATATGATTCATGTTGATGTGAGCCTTTTAAGCCAATAATCATCAGGCATTGATTGTTACTTTATATGCATTTATAGTGTTTTGTTAGTCAACCTTTTGACCTTTAAAAATATCTGTCTATTTATGGCTGGTGAGAACAACTAGAGCTGTCCACTAATTTCCTAGAATGCTGAGATGCACGCATTTGACAACTTTTCCTGCATGGCAACAACATGTGTAAGGTATTTGCATATGGTTTATGGGTTTTGGGTGTGGACTGGCAGTAACATATATCAGCACTTATGCATACAGCCACAAGGGTTCACTCTGAAGGGCACACTTGTCTGCCAATTTATATTATTTGCTGTTGTTGCAGATATAAGGTGATTGCAGTCAAATTAAATTATGTATTTCTCAGTCGCTTTTTTGTGTTTTTATTAATTTCCTCATGGGCTGGAAAAAATTGTCTGCACTGTCAATGGCTTGAAGGTTGAAAGTTCCCATCCCCTGCCACCACAACCACATCATGACATTCATGCCAGCACACTTAAAATTCAGAGTGTACTACATGCAGACACATGTTTTTAAAAGCATGTCAGATGAAGGGGCCACCATAAAGGACATGCGGCGCTATTCACTTTAGGACAAATTGATGCCCTCTTCCCCATATTGATGCAATATTAAGATTAAAATGAATAAATGCACACACTGGAAATTGGTGGGGTTTATGGTGCTTCTACAGCATAAATCCAGTGCACACAGTGTACAGTGGGAGATGATGTGAGGGTCGGTTAACATTGATCAATCATTTGTATTGACTGACAGCTCAGGAATGTGGAGTGGAACTGAAAAACAGCAGAATGGAATTAAAATAAAAGGAAGAAAAGATGAATGGAGACAGTGTCACAGATAAATTTGATAGCTGCCCCTGGAAGCATAAACGGGACTTTCTCTTGGTGATGAAATATACAGTCTATAGGCCTACAGGGAAACAATGAGTGCACTATATAGGGTATAACAATTTCACTCATCATTCGGACGCCACTACAAAATGGTGAACTCAATATAGTGAACTATATAGTGATAAGTGACACAGCCACAGCCTCTGCCTTTGTTACCTGAATGTCTGGTTATTATGGAGCCAGGAGTCGATTAGTATATCTCCCCTAAAACCATTTGGGTTAAATGCACCATTTACAACTTGTTAATTTGCTACTGGACAATAGTCTTCATTGTAGAAAACAACAAGTCTGCTCTTATGTCTGATAAGAATGAAGTTAGCCTGAAGGTGGTGGAAATCTTGGTTGAATATATATGAGATGCAGTATGGACAGCTCAATATGCTTTTCAGTATGTATGATATGACTTTAGTGCCTCTTCAAATTTTAACATTCTGTCTGTTATCTTCTCAGGCACTGAAAAGCCATATTCAAGTTTAAAAAGAAACTCGCTGGTCAAATCAGACTTTGTTTATTCTTAAAGTCCAGTGCTCTGGTACTTTGGTCCCTGAGGACAAGCACAAATCCAGACAAGCAACAAATTCCAAAACATATGAAAGTGAAATTACAACATTAAGAGAAACAAGCTCCAGATAAATAAATAAATAAAACCCACTACAAATACAAAACACATAAAAAAGAATATATACTTTATATTTATATATATATATACTCACTTTGGTGAATGTTTGGTTAGGATTAGCAGCAATAATACAGATGCTCTACTTTAGCTGTTGTGGTCCTAACCCAATAAGTTTAACAATTTGTTTCAAGTGAAAATGTCGCCAATTAGTTTTGGAGAAGGTGGACCAGTGATCTGCTCAGCAGGTCTAGGCCGAGCTCCTGTGATGACCAGAGGATCAATGTCTGCCGTCATCTTGAGTCTTATCCGAGCAAACCCTTCAGTGTTTCAGTCTTCTGCTGATGGTTGTAGCTTTTTGATACATTTGATATTATAGGTTTATTCCTTTAGCAAGATACAGAGTTGAACTCTTATCTTATTTATGCCAGTTGGTCTGAAGGTAAGGTAGGCGTCCACATAGCTAATAAATAGGCTACATTTTGTATTTGACAGTTTACCACCGGGTGGCCAGCTTTAAGGTACGCTCCATGGTCTCCAGAGGTAAAGGCTGAAGGGTGGCCATGCCATTCAACATACCTCACTGCGGACAGCCTGATATGGTTCAGCTCTCCAGTGGAGAGTGTCCCCATGAATTAACAGTTCATTCTATAGATTGTCTATTCAGCTCCATCGTTTTGGGCAATGATTGTGAAATGCTCTCAGTGTCACAAAGGGCCTTTTAGTTAATCTACAAAGCTGAAAAACGATTCAGATAGAGATACCTTCAGAGATTATTGTGAAAATGGTAAATGTACTAAGGCCTCTTTATTTGTAGCATGAAGTGAAAACACAAAAATACCCTGAACAATAATGTTCATGTTAGTTAATTTACAGATGTCTGAAGATTGATTATTTTTGCTCAACTCCTTCTTCACCACAAAGGTCGGATACGGTGTCTGCTTGTCAATCTGAGGCTCGCTCTACCCTCATGAACTTGTGAATAAGACCCTTATGTATTATATATTAATATATCATATTGTGACTTTATTTTGTCATTTTATTTGTTATCCTATATACGGTAACACAGCTATGTTCACAATAATGTAAATTGCACAGAAAACAGACACAGCTTTTACAGTCAAAGTCAAATGCTCTATCAGTACTGACTGAGTTCAGGGCTCTGTCAGACAAAATGATTGAAAGGTGTATTGTGCTTCTGCAGAGGCTTGTGTGTGCACCTGGCCATCAGTTCCCTGACTGGCACATAAACCTGTGTCTCTTCTGCCGTGTGTGGTTTTTATGGACCAATTTTGGAGTAAAAACAAATAAAATTCTGACTTTTAAAATTTGTCCTGTGTATAAGGTTTAAGACAAAGCCTGAGAGTGGGTGTCTCAGTCCCAATGAGGTCTTAAACATAATTTTATGGACTTTGGTATTTAAATATAATTACAGATACTTCACAGATAAAAATAAAGATAAAGGCTGTATAAAAGTGAACACTGTAAGTATATTTTGTATGACATTCACTGTCCTTTAATTCTTCTAAAGTTGGACTGTGAGCTGCTCACATGTTTAACATTTTTTATTTTTT
This sequence comes from Platichthys stellatus, assembly GCA_016801935.1. Classification (NCBI taxonomy): domain Eukaryota; kingdom Metazoa; phylum Chordata; class Actinopteri; order Pleuronectiformes; family Pleuronectidae; genus Platichthys; species Platichthys stellatus. The sequence continues at coordinate 20,242,466 of CM028879.1, forward strand.
ACTTGGTAAATAGTTTACTCAACTTGATAATGCCTAAAAGTATATGTGACGTAGCCCAGTGTCCTAGAGCCCTTTAGGTGAAGCAACTCTTGTTGCATGCGTTTTAGGTTGTCCCCCACCACTGTAGTGCAGATTGAAATGTATGGCTGCCAGAAGCTGAATCCTAGTGACAATTGCTGCACCGTGGTACGTCTCAAAAACTCCAAGATGGATTCCCTTAAACTCTGGCACAAACATGCACGCCAACGTCAACGGGAATTATTATATTATTATTAATAGGGGGTGTGACTGTAAAGACAAACTCACAGGACAAGAAAGGGGTGAGGGTAAAACAGAAGATAGAAAGATACTTTTATTCATATGCAGCCTTTTATTCCTGACAAATGATTGGTCATTGGGTCTTCATACTTTTGCTATATTTCAATTCAGTGGATGCATCTTTGGAAGCTGCATTAACATATTCCCCCTCATTTCCCATTCCCGGAGGGAGATTTACTCTTCCCTTTGTTTTTTTGGCAGAGTTTTCTGTTTATATGTATGTTTGTGACATTAGTTGTATTTTACTTTTACCGTTGAATAAGTTGCTGCTTAATTAGACACAGCATCAGTGATCCAGGAGGACAGGGTGATTGACAAAGACCACAACAAAAGGTGGGATTTCAAACCCACTAGTGAGCAGTGCAGGGGATTAAGAGTCTATGAGCAAGCTGCTTGATTAGCAGAGCGCGCTCTACAGTCGCACCTTCACAAGATTGATGCACAAACTGTACTCACAAGGGTTTAAAAACTGATTTACAGGGGTAGGTTCACAGCATGTAGAATTAAAAACATCAGATTGATTTAGGTATATGGAAATGGACCTCTCCATGTATGGCAACCTGAAGGGTTAGCACACATTTTAACCACAGTAACACAGCCTTTCATTAAACACACAGCATTCTGAAGCTGTCAAAGCTTTCAGTATACAGTAATCAAAGGATTTATATGCTGTTCTGCTTCAGCACGATGACAAATAGACCTAAAAGAGTTTTTTTTTTCACATAGAGTGGGATCATTGGGTTTTGTTGTCTTCGCTACCATTGCTGTCACTGCTGTCAGCTTCACTTAAGTAGGAGTCCCTCATGTGCATAGCTCGAGAAGTTCAGGTTCAGCCGGTTTCTCTGATAAACCTCATCAAGGTAAAACAACCAAGATTTACAAATTATAGAAATATGGCATCAACTGAATTCAAGAGGTTAATTTAAATACTTCTGGCAGACAACCACTATGCTAACAGATGAGCTATTAGCCTTGATAACTGGCAACCAAATAAGATGGTCTTTTATCATGACATAAATTTAGAATTTTCTGACAATGTCTCATCTCATCATCTCATTTTCGTCCGCTTATCCGGGGTCGGGTCGCGGGGGGAGCAGCTCAAGCAGGGGGCCCCAGTCTTCCCTTTCCCGGGCCACATTGACCAACTCTGACGGGGGGGATCCCGAGGCGTTCCCAGGCCAGTGTTGAGATATAATCTCTCCAACTAGTCCTGGGTCTTCCCCGAGGTCTCCTCCCCACTGGACGTGCCTGAAACACCTCCCAAGGAAGGCGCCCAGTAGGCATCCTTACCAGATGCCCGAACCACCTCAGCTGACTCCTTTCTAAGTAAAGGAGCAGCAGCTCTAATCCGAGTTCCTCACGGATGGCTGAGCATCTCACCCTATCCCTAAGGGAGACGCCAGCCACCCTTCTGAGAAAACTCATCTCGGCCGCTTGTACCCGCGATCTTGTCCTTTCGGTCATCACCCAGCCCTCATGACCATAGGTGAGGATAGGAACAAAGATCGATAGGTGAGGATAGGAACGAAGATCGACCGGTAGATCGAGAGCTTTGCCTTGCGGCTCAGCTCTCTTTTCGTTACAACGGTGCGGTAAAGCGATCGCAATACCGCCCCCGCTGCTCCGATTCTCCGGCCAATCTCACGCTCCATAGTACCCTCACTCGCGAACAAGACCCCAAGGTACTTGAACTCCTTCACTTGGGCTAAGGACTCATTTCCTACCCGGAGTAAGCAATCCATCGATTTCCTGCTAAGAGTCATGGCCTCAGATTTAGCGGTGCTGATCCTCATCCCAGCCGCTTCACACTCGGCCGCCAGCCGATCCAGTGAGTGCTGAAGGTCACAGGCCGATGATCCAATGAGGAGCAAGTCATCTGCAAAAAGCAGTGACGAGATCCTCAGACCACCGAACTGCAACCCCTCCCCACCACGACTACGCCTCGATATCCTGTCCATGTATATCACAAACAGGATTGGTGACAAGGCGCAGCCCTGGCGGAGACCAGCATCCACTGAGAACGAGACTGACTGGCTGCCGAGGACGCAAACACAGCTCTCGCTTTGGGAGTACAGGGATTGGATGGCCCTGAGGATAGACCCCCTTACCCCATACTCCCGCAGCACCTCCCACAGTTTCTTGGTCATACGCCTTCTCCAGATCCACAAAACACATGTAGACCGGATGGGCATACTCCCAGGCCCCCTCCAGGATCCTTGCGAGAGTGAAGAGCTGGTCCGTAGTTCCACGTCCTGGGCGAAAACCGCATTGTTCCTCTTCAATCTGAGGTTCGACGATCGGCCGAACCCTCCTTTCCAGCACCTTGGAGAAGACTTTACCAGGGAGGCTGAGAAGTGTGATGCCCTGGTAATTGGCACACACTCTCTGGTCCCCCTTTTTGAACAGGGGAACCACCACCCCGGTTTGCCACTCCTTTGGCACTGTACCCGACTCCCACGCAATGTTGAATTGGCGTGTCAACCATGACGGCCCCTCAACACCCAGAGCCTTTAGCATTTCTGGCTGGATCTCATCAATCCATGGGGCCTTGCCACTGCGGAGATGTTTGACCACCTCAGTGACCTCCACCAGGGAAATTGATGATGAAACACCATCAACCTCGAGCTCTTCCTCCAACATAGAGAGCATGTTATTCGGATTCAGGAGTTCCTCAAAGTGTTCCTTCCAACGTCCGACGACCTCCTCAGTTGAGGTGAACAGAGTCCCATCCTTACTGTACACAGCTTGGATGGTTCCCCGTTTCCCCCTCCTGAGGTGCCGGATAGTCTTCCAGAAACACTTTGGTGCCGACCGAAAGTCCTTCTCCATGGCGTCTCCGAACTTCTCCCACACCCGCTGCTTAGCCTCCGACACGGCAGCAGCTGCAGCCCTTCGGGCCTGTCGGTACCCTGCAACCGAGTCAGGAGTCCTCCAGGATATCATATCCCGGAAGGCCTCCTTCTTCAATCGGACGGCTTCCCTGACCACCGGTGTCCACCACGGTGTCCGAGGGTTACCTCCCCTTGAGGAGCCTAAGACCCTGAGGCCACAGCTAGCCGCCGCAGCTTCAGCAATGGAGGCTTTGAACACCGCCCACTCCGGCTCAATGCCCCCAACCTCCACAGGAATGCCAGAAAAACTCCGCCGGAGGTGTGAGTTGAAGATACCTAGGACGGGGGCCTCCTCCAGACGTTCCCAGTTCACCCGCACTACTCGTTTGGGCTTACCAGGTCTATCCGGAAATTTCCCCCATTCCCTGATCCAACTCACAACCAGATGGTGGTCGGTTGACAGTTCCGCCCCTCTCTTTACCCGACTGTCCAAAACATGCGGCCTCAGATCAGATGACATGATCACAAAATCGATCATTGATCTTCGGCCTAGGGTACTCTGGTACCAGGTACACTTATGAGCACCCTTATGTTCGAACATGGTGTTTGTTATGGATAATCCATGACTAGCACAGAAGTCCAATAACAAACGAC
>CM028879.1:20246450-20268661 GCA_016801935.1 Platichthys stellatus
ACGCACAAACAACAGTCGGAGTTTTCCCCCCTACAACCGTTAGGCGCAGGGAGGCGACCCTCTCGTCTAGCGGGGTAAACTCCAACACTGCGGCGCTCAGCCGGGGATTTATGAGTATCCCCACACCCGCCCGGCGCCTCACGCCCTTGGCAACTCCGGAGAAGAATAAAGTCCAACCCTTATCCAGGAGTACGGTACCAGAGCTGAGACTGTGCGTGGAGGTAAGCCCCACCAGATCTAACTGATAGCGCTCCACCTCCCTCACAAGCTCCGGTTCCTTTCCCCACAGCGAGGTGACGTTCCACGTCCCCAGAGCCATCTTCTGCCGCCCGGGTCTGGTCCGTCGAGACCCCTGACCTTCGCTGCCACCCATGTGGCTGCGCACCCGACCCCAACGGGTCTTCCCACAGGTGGTGGGCCCATGAGATGAAGTGACGAGAACCATGAGAACCGTGACGGTTCCAGGAGAACCGTCACGGTTCCGGATGGCGTGCTGGAAAACTCACTTCCAGACCAGTAGGAGTTTTTAACCTTTTTGTCAGATCATATTTATTTAACCGACTCAGGAACATATTCAGATTCCCATGAAATTTGGCACACATATGCATGCCAACCTCAAATTGAATTCTAACGGTGGTTTTAGGGTCTGACTATAAAGACAAACACAGAGGACAGGACTGGGATCAGAGAGGAGGAAAAAGAGAAGACACAAAGACTTTTCTCCTTTTTTTTGTTGATCTTCATACTTTTGCTGTGTTTCAATTCAGTGGCCGCATCTTTCCGAGGCTGCAGTTGTGGACTGACAGCATGACTGGGCTGTCTCATGTTGAAGTCTCCTCCAAAAGCTGCAAAGAAATGCGGCTTTCCATTCCCGAGTAACGGGGGGGGGATCCTTCTCAGGTCAACCTATCCCTGGATTCATTGTGTTTTAGTGATAAACCCTCTTTTTTTTATCATATTTATTGAACTAATTCAGAAACACGTGGAAAATGAAAATAACAAACCCAATCTCATGATGCTGGGTGAGGGATGAAATGAAGATATTGATTTATTTTTGCTCATCTCCTTCTTCACCACAAAGGTCAGTTGATTCAGACAACTCACGCTCAAACGTTTATTGCAGCATTAGAACAGGTTTAGTGTTTGGTGTCTAGGCTCCAACTTAATCACTCCCCCACATGATTACACAGGAAGGATTGGAGTGATGAGCAAATAGAGGATGGAGGTGGTGGAGGGGCTGAAGCAACTGGTAGCAATGCGGCAGCAGCAGGGCCATTAAAGGGATGATGGGAAATGTCTCTCTGCTTAAATGGACCACCTGATAAGGTGGGTGTGTATTATAGATGGTTGTTGAGAGTTAGGTATGTCACATGATGTGTGTCACATGATTGGAGCAGCACAGCTGGAGTTGGCTGCCTGAAGTAGCTCGACGGTGTCAATCCATATACAGGGCCTGCTTTATCGCCCACGCGGCCCTGCCTGTCAATCAGGGTCCCACTCTAACCCCATGAACTTGTGAATAAGACCCTGATTTGAGAACAAAGGACATGATGGAGGATATCCACACTAATTAAGATTTCAACCACCAGTTGATGTTAGCAGATACATTAGATACATGACCCTGAAATACATCTTACTAAAGCAGAATATTACTGTGGTATATCAGTAAAGAAACACTATAAAAGATGTAGAGGATCGGTTTTATACCTTTTAGTTATCACACAAATTAGTTGGAAAATTAGTGAGCCACACTTTTCCACACAGCAGATACACTATCCTGCTGCTGGAGAAATTCACTAGAGCACTCGCGTATTAATCCACAGCTAAAAATATGATCTAACAAATGCACTATATCCTGCTGTCATAGTAGCATTTCTTAAAAACCATAGCAGTTTAAATAAATTACTGAGTTGTGATCCCTTTTGAAAAGTCTACATTTTCAGGAGGAATAAATGGGCTTGAGTTGGGGAATCAGTGGCAGTTCTGAAAATGATATAAGGTCTAGTCTTTTGTTGTTTTTTGTGTCTTGACAGCAACAAATGTGTAGACCAACACCAGCCTTGGTAAGTTCACATATGTTAGCCATGTATTTACATTAGGATGCAGACGCCTGTGTCCCGGCTTAGTCTAGAGAGGATTCATCAGCAACAGGCATCACTGTTTTGTTTTATGTTTAACCAAACACAAAAGAACAAAGGTTGTACTTTTATGATACACAATTCACATCACCGGATCAAACAATCCTTAATCACGATGTACTTCAAAGAAGAAGGGTCATCTGAGCTGCCGGCTCTGCTCCTTCATGCATCTCTTATACTGTTTCCTCTTCCCCCGTGTTACCAACAGCTTCCTGTCAGCTTATTATCCCTATGTCCATGTGGCTGTTACACTAACGAATGTTTCTGTAGGCCTGTCCCTGTAAGTTATATACTGTATGTCATTGATTTATGTAAGCCGTGTTCTTCTGTAGATGCCTGGTGAGTTGATTGCTCTACTTGTTCAATCTTTAGCATCCTGCTTTGATTTCTATACCTCTGACTGCAGTACTTGTGGAAGCATTTGAATTTCATTACGAAAGCTTAGTATACTGCACAGATTTTTAACTGTCTTTGGAAAGTGCACTGATGTCATCGTTATTTTCTCTCTTTTTTTTAGTTGACATGCTCTATGTGTCTTTGGATTGCCCTCCTGGGACAAATAAAGTTGTTTTGAATTTAAATTCCCTGGGATGCATTTTCTGTAAAATGCTGTGGCTCATTGGAAAACTCATTTTGCCTTTAACTATATGAACAGTCAACTAAAGCCATTTTTCCCCCACATAATTTACCCAATCTGTGGTTGTAACAGTGGTGCACAAGCAAGAACAGATTCCGAGTGACGGGCACACATACAGGGCACATGCACGAATGCAGGTGAATGTTGCAGGTCAGAATTCACCGAAGCTGGATTCCTTACGAAGCCAGGCTGTGGATTTGCTTCAGCACCGGAAACAAATGTTTTACTCGACCCCTGGCTCACTCAGATTGGAACTGAACTGGAGGTGAAGGTTCACAACTGCTGCATGCGCTTATATGTGTGTGACCGTTTCCCTGAGAGTGAACATTTTTGTGTGTGAGTCGAAACTGTATTGCATGCCACTTACTGGTGTGTGCACAACTGCATGTGAAACTATGATGGATGACTGTCTGCATGGATGGTAACAACAATGTGGATGATAGCACGAGGGAGCATTATGGCAAATAGCACTGCACACAGCTAAACAGTCACTGATCCCTCGTGTGAGTATGAGAGGTGTAAAAACAAACTTTGGTTTATTGTGAAACTGTGGTGGGATCAATAAGAATATGGTGGGTCACCACAGTCTAGATAATTATTGGGAAACACTGTTGGCTTTCCTCTGAGGCTTCCGCTGTTGTTGTTTATAATCTCAAGCTCACTTATTCAAAAAATGTATATTAAATGTATATAAGATGTATAAATAAGTGCAACTTGATTAAATCACATCAACTCGACATGATAGACAACTCTTGTTTGACCCTGTACATTGAACTTATGATAAAATTACATGAAAATTTTATATGTAATATGAATCCATAAAGTTAGCATTTTAATGTAAACTTTGTTGTGATTGTGTGGTATAAGCCTGTATGGTAATCACATGGACACTGATTTGCCTGAGAGGCCGAAAAAAAACAACCAATGAGCTTGGACCTCCTATCAAAGTTCCCGGCAAAGAGCAATTAGAACTCACAAAAGCCATGTAAGCACTTTTGTTGCTCGTCTGAACCCTCCTGCCTTCTCACTCCTTCACTCTTCAGAGTACATGTTCTGGGGGATTAAGATGCAAATTGTTGCCCTAATCTTTAAGAGTTAAATATGCTTATAGTGTGGAGCTAAGCAAGCATATAGTGCATTCTGGAGAAGTTCCGTCATTAGTATGCAAAGCTCAGTCTCTATGCCATTTCCAAATTCATACACTAATGAGATTCATATGTAATGTATGGGAAAGGTACAATGTTTTCCATAAACTCTCACAATGTGATATTACATTTTATATGCAGTCGGCACCGGGAGCTTGGCAAACTACATAAACACACACAGTAAAACTTACTGCTGTTTAATCTGCATAGACGTTGAATGACTTAAAAATCATGGTTGATGTCTTCATTGCATTTCTCTCCTACACACACACACACACACACACACACACACACACACACACACACACACACACACACACACACACACACACACACACACACACACACACACACACACACACACACACTGATAAACATGTCCATACATTTTGACCGAAGGCTGCATGGCTGATGTCTTCGTAAATCCTGGCTTTTCTGTGCCAAGTCAGCTGAACAGAAGAGGAGATGAATGTAAATCCATGCCTATAGATTAGCTATTCTCCTTGCACAAAAACTGCCTGGCTGCCACAATCCCCCATTCACCCACTTTATATTCCTTCCCTTCATATGGATTTCAGCAGTCAAATCGCATTATGTAGAGACACCCCAGTGGTTTACCGGGAGGATGCATACTCTGGTACTTGCAATTTGAGAGGGTTCAAATCCAACCCTTGAGTTGCTTGTGTGTTCTCTCTCCCGTAAGCCCATCCTTCCCCTCCAGTTGAAGTTAAATCTCTAAAGCATTATTTACATAGTGAATTTAAATCCAATCCCTTAGAATATTCATACATTTTCCCCAAATCACATTATGGCAAACCTCGATCTACTAAAGCATCTGTGATACTCTGGGGTAATTTGTGTTGTTGCATTATGGAGATGTGGGTTCAAACATGGGTTAAGACGTAAAGACCTTGCTCACAGTGAGGTCACACAAGGAGGCAGGAGAACGCCTAAAGCTGGCTGGTGCCGGATGAAGAATAATGACCTCTGTGCTTTAGTAGTGTATTTAGAATGCTTCCATTAGTGTCACCTCACCACTACTCAAGATCATACATTAACCATAATTAAGTCTTCATGGGACCAGTGACTGAACAGTTCAGAGGTCAGAATATCACTGCACACTACCTCTATTTCACCAGAATTGAATAAATGCCTGTGGCTGGTTTTGCTTGTTGCAGTTTTAAGAGAACAATGGATCCTCTCTGTCATTTTAGTCTAAGTTTAATTCACATTACAAGGACAGGAGAGAGATGATGGAAGCAGTGTGACAGTGTGCCTTTAAGAACACTTCATGTCTGCCTGATCCATGCGATTGTTCCAAGATGCAAGATGTGATTAACGGTAAATGGAGCCTGAAATATCAACGTATATGTCACTTTGGGACATTTGGGAATGTAAACATATTTATCTCTTTTGCTGAGGAATATTTCTACTGCTATTCTCTAACCCTTGCAAAAAGCAAATGCACATTTTATTAAACTGTTTGGTTGTGTCTTCTCACAGGGTGAAACAGGTTGGGTCATTCATGTTTAGCTGATTAAAAAAAAACTGATCAGTTTATAGCTTGGCATAGAGACTGGAAACAGGTAGAAACAGCCAAGCTCCGTTCTCAGGTTACAAAAAAGGCCAACACTACATATTAAGTTCATGTGAGAATACAGCAGGAGATCTGCTGCGAGTGAGTACAAATAACAAATATCTCAGGATTGGAAAAGAGGAGCCACACAGACACCGAAAGAGATGTCAGCTTGGGTAAGGGCCGATGATGATGTGCTGTAAACAAAAACACCTGATCACCGCAGCAGAATGTACCCATGATCCGTTCACCTCCGTCAGCTCTCGCCTGAACGCTACCCAGTGCTTGCTGTTGTGAGCTGAGAACCTCCTGCTGTTTATCCTTGATCTCCGAAAGAAAAACTCTCCAGAAAGTTTGGAACTAATTGTGTGGACAGTTTTTCAGAGTTCATGTCTCAAAAACAGCCTCGGAGGCAACATGCAGAGACCCAGAGCCTCTGCACACAGCAACTGCTCGGCAAATAAACGGTTGCAATGTGCACCAGCAATGCTCAAGTAAAGATTTCAAATATATATATGATAACATGTTAGTAAGTTGTTGTTGTTAAGTTTGAAGATTTTGAACTTTAAATCGTTTTACCCTCGTTTAGCATCTCTTAAACCTTTTCCCTGTCACGACACTGAGGAGACATGGTGAGGGCTGACATGTAGACTTGGCCACGACAAAAGAGAAAATGAATTTTATCAGTGGGGGTTTGATATGAAATCTTTCTTTTCACTGTGAACCACACAAAGGTTGAACCATAGCTTTCATTAGAATCAGCCTCACGACACTTGCAGCACAATGAACGCTCTTTCTATCGGATGACAGACAAATCTGTGTCAGGAGATCAGACTATACATATGTCTCAGGGGGAAACAGACACTGTCACACCACCCTTTCATTTCAGCCCATGCAGTCAAATTCCATTCTCCTTCGGGAGCCTGGCAGAAGTGGGGAGGAGTCAGGCACACAGTTTTCTGTTCAATCGCCTTTCTTCACCAAGAACGTTCCTGTCACTCATTTCACTCATAATCTGCTCGTGTCTATGTATTTTGCAGAGGCAGTGACAGATGCTGCACACAAAAAATAACCAATTTTGCTTATTTATGTTGCTGATGTTTGCAAAAGTATTTCTCAAGGCTCAAATTCAGAACTTAAATATATAATGTCGGTATAAAATCTGATTGCAAGGGCAATTCCTTAAAACCCTAATTTCTGTTGCAGTTGTATATTAACCTCATCTCTTGGGGACAGGGTTATCTTTGTGCCAGAAGTGAATTCATACCTGACAGCCAAGGGTAAATGGTTTTGTATTTATATAGCGCTGGTCTAGTCTTGAGGACCACTCAAAGCTCTTTACAGAACAGGTTTACATTCACCCATTCACACACATTCATATAGTGCATCTATTAGCAGCACTTATAGTTCTATGAGGGGCAATGTTGGGTTCGGCGTCTTGGCCAGGGACACTTCGGTATGCAGATGGAGACGACCGGGGATCAAACTTCCGACCTTCAGGTTGGAGGACGACCGCTCTACACCTCAGCCACAGCCGCCCTGCGGACCCCAATCAGAACTGAGAATTATCAGTGACACGGTGTACTTTATTTAATAAACACTGGTCATTTTTAATGAACGGCAACTGTGAAGGCTTCAAAAGGCCGTGGCTATCAGTCCCATCTATGAGACCGGCTGCACATATTAACACACTTTCTCTCCTCCCTGCAAGAAACTGAGGACATTTACAAATGCTGCTAATGAGACCAAATAACCTTTTTTTTACTCTCACACATTCTCAAATCAGATAAATGGAGTAATTCTTTGATTAAATTAAGATTTTGCGATTTCACAGTGTTGCTCCTACCCTACAGGGTATTTCAATCTTCATGCTCATACATTCAAAAAGGTTGGAAGAAAGTGGGTTCCGTTTACAATGGATCGAAACCGTTTCATCATCCTGCTTTATTTTTTACTCCCTGCCATTTTCACTCTGTGCTTTATGAACTCAAATGAAAACACTCAAACAGAGACCCCTGCATCACACTATCCACCAACATTCACTTGTAAGACATGGCAGCATGTGTAATATCAGTGTAGGGGGGATGACATCAAATGAACAGTGAAATTATTATATGCCCAATGGATCAAAAGTGCAATGATGCACAATTTCAATCCATGGTAATTTAATGTTTTATAGTTTCAAATCAAGCCTGCATGGTGTCATTTTGTTCCAGTCTTTAGGACCAGGACTTTTAATCCCTTACCTACTAATTCTGTCTGCCCCACTTTGCAGCAAGTGATGGTGCTTGCACCCCCACCCTGTCTCTGTACCTGAATGGAGCCCTCCCCCTTGCAGATGGTGGCCCACCAGGGAATGATACAGAATTGCTTTTAAAGGCTGTGTGAATCCACCATGGGAAGGCGAAAACTTCAGGTCAGTCTTGCAGGAATTTCTGCTTCACACTAGAAGGAGGCCGATACAAGTAAGCCAAACCAGACATTGGATACCAAAGTGATAGCTTTCTGGCATTGGAACATAATTTAAAATACGTACATATTCTGTAAGACTCTATTCAAAAGAGACAGGACTTTTTATAAAAAGGGTAAAGCTAATTGGCACCTGATGCAGAAGAGGGAGTCTTTAGAACAGCATCGAGGTAAAACAATGTAAACATTAAAGCAGAGCATACTAAAATCTATTATAGGCTGCATCCTTCAAGTGTGAGCTCATTATACTTAAGCTGGAGAAGGACAGGAGTTTAAAAAACCTGACTTATTTTGAAAAGCTGGTTGCATTATACAGTCAAAGAGAATCTTCACAGATATTCTTCTCTCTAATCAAACTGCCCAACATTATAAAGAGAAACACCTCAGTAAACGCATCACCTCTCTGACGTGATTACGTGAGGAAGAGGATGAAAACAACAAGGATGGAGAATGGCATAGTGTGATATCAAACGAAAGCAGAAGAAACACGACCGGCAGATCAAATGGTTGGCGAGACGCAGCGAGATCCGGAGGTGAGATTTTAATTGTCAGTTTTGTTATATGTTCATACTAGACATGTTGTTTGTGTTTTTGCCACATATGGACAAGCCTTCCCATCAAATCAGGCGTCCACCACACTCCGACTCCGACCGGTTTTGCAGTCTCCATCTCATTTGTTCTCCTCGAAATGTACTGACATATCCTCTTGATTTTAAATCCAAATGACTTCTCTTCTGATTCTTGGTTAAATCGGTTTTAAATTCCTTTCATCTGAGCCAAGCTCAAGCCTAAATTTATATCCTACATGAAATCTACCTGGCGCTGTTGACTCCCTAAGTAAAGTTGCAATATTGCAGAACTGTGGTGTAGTGCCAGCTGTAGCCAAGCAGAGGATGTGAATATATTTTGCCGGGATTCATTTCATATTTATCGAACTCGGGTATGAAATGGGCCTTGGGGCTAAATTAAGAAAGTACATGGAGCCGTAGGTCCCAGGGTGCAACTTTGAAAGTAAAATGGAGGAGAGACAAGCGTGTTTCTAAGACTTGTAAAAGAATAGGTTAATTTGAAGAGAAAGACCAAAGTGTATGTGCAAAGAAAGCAAACTTTCCTCTCAGTTTCTGCTGAGTGCTTTTGTAAAACCATGTATAGCCTATAGTGTGTGCACTGCAGCCATATGTGTTGTGTATCTGTGTCTCCTCTTTGCTATTGTGTTTGGTGTGTGCGGACCACTGCCCACAAGTGTGTGTGAGTGTGTGTGTGTGTGTTTGTGCAATTGCGCATGATCCATGTTAGCTGTCATCCCTGGCTATAATGGACCAAGCTGGCAACCTGCTGGCAACCATGACGTTTGACGGGGAAACAATGCATATTCATCTCTCTGCCTCACACACACACACACACAGACACACATATGGACACACACAGAGTGGCTCCCTGTGGTTCAGATGCCACTGAGCCGTATGGACGATTAGTCAAGGCCACAGCCTTCACCTTTTAAAGTGCTCTTTCTTTTTCTTTGGCCTATTTTCCAACTTTCCCTCTTTTTTAAATTCCCCTCCTTGTTCCAGAATTGATTTAATCAGTCTATTTCTGCTCTCCAATACCCTTTTAAATCCGATTCTCAGTTGATTTATTTCTGTTATTGTTAGCTCCTTGTGGTTTTCTTCTGTCGGACTCGTTGTATAAGACACAGTGTCAGGGCCATGCGGTTTGTGACTATTCTTTTGCTTTAATAGAAAGTTTAAAGAAGCTCAAAATGGTTCTGGTGCAGAGTGATGGAGTTTGGTGCTGGCAGATTTGGAATATGACAGACACGCCTCACTGATGATTACTTTAGCTCCTCTCTGTAAAACTCATTTGGACTCCTGTCTGAACACGGCGTCCCTGCTGACGTCCTATTCTTGTTTGCTTTCCATTTATTTCATCCAACGTCACGTCTTTGCCTCCGTTTGCATCATGCAGCTTCGCATTAAAATGATTTGACAACTGCCTTGCCACCTAAAAACTACAAAGTCAATAGTACTAGGGGCTGGGAGAATAACTTGGGGCTCAGTTCCGATGCAAACGATGATGAATCACGCCGCCATAAAGTTTCCTCAGTACTCCAGCAAAGGTTTTAGTATCTTGCCTGGGGTGCAGAAAAAAGTTACGCCAAAAGAAGATATATTAGCTTTAGAGACACAGTTGACAGTATCACTCACATATTATAAATGTTCATTGCACCTGAACTCAGAAAGCGAAGTTGAACATCCCATAATGACTCTGAAGTTATGTGTCTGGCTCCCTGGGGGTGATGCAACAGTACAATTGACTGTGTGATGCTCGTGTAGACAGACACAGGATTTAAAAATGGCAAAGGTGTAACTGCTCCTCCACACACAACATGTAAACACATTTAAAAAACAGAGTCATGGTTTCACATGTTCTCATATCATTTACTAACATCCCTCTGGAAAGCTTCCTCAAGAAAACTGTTCAATTTGATACTAATCATAACATACACATGTATTTATAGAAAAGATGAATTTAAAGTTTGTTATTATTATTATTATGTGCTCACCAACAGAGACATTTAATATTAACACAATGTTCAGGTGACCTGCTGTGCACTGATTGAAAGGTTCTCAGAAGGTTGACAATTAACTGAAATGTATTATCTGACAGTGTAACCCTTAATTGCTGTCTCTACAGTGTTTTCCCATGTAATTCGTGCCAAATTAAAAAAAATTATACTGCAGTTTAATGAGGGAGGAAAGTCATTAAAAAATATAAGGGAACCCTATACGAAATTACAGACCCAGCTAATGCAACAAAGTCTTGATTTGTTTCACCCAATGTTTTTCCCTTCCAGTATATATTTCCCTTTTAACCTGAGGCTTCTCTTTGATCAGCGGACACCCCAACTAATGTCACCATGTTCCCTGGATTGCAGAAACATTAAGCCCAGTGCAGTGTGCTTATTTCGTGGGCGGCTGTGGCTGAGGGGTAGAGTGGTCATCCTCCAACCTGAAGTCCGGCAGTTCGATCCACAGTCTGACCCATCTGCATGCCGAAGTGTCCTTGGGCAAGATGCTGAACACTGAATGGCCCCCCATAGAATAACAAAGTTCTGCGAATAGATGCACTGTATGAATGTGTTTGTGAATGGGTGAATGTAAAACTGTACTGTAAAGAGCTTTGAGTGGTCAAAACTAGAAAAGCGCTATACAAATACAAAACCATTCACCATTTATTTCTGTTTGGGCAAACAGCCCAAACTGTCAAAATGAGAACCAAGTTGTTATAAAATGTCATTCCTGTTGAAACACTGACTCGTCACCAGACTGGAACGCATAGCTTTACTGCTTCCTGGTTGGGTGAAGGTTGCATGAGTCAAGCTGATTTGCAGATATGTTGATCCGCGTAGCACCTACAATCATCATGTGTCCAGAAACTAGACTCCACAGAACTGCTCACTCTGCTCCATTTGTGTGATGTGCAAAGAGTTGTTGGCAAAAACTTAGCGACAACTATTGTATAGAGTGACAGTACGGCAGCAGTATGTTGACAAGCATCAAAATATATGTATTATTGCCTCTGCGAAGAAGGTAATGTTTTTGCCTGCACTTTGTTTGTTTGTCTGTCTCTTAGGTAACAGGATTATGAGGAAAAAAACAAAACAACAACTACTAGCGCATTACCAAGATGATGAAGTTTGGGTCAGGAAAGAAGCCATCCAATTTTGGTACAGATCTGGATCAGGTGGCAGAATCCAGGATTTTTTTTTTTTCATTTTCTCCTGCATTGAAAGACAGTGTGCGTTTTTTTTATAAATTTTCCTTGATTTCTCAAAGAATAATTCATGGATCTTGACTTAAAATGTTGAAATAGTGATTTGAAATATTGTCTTATCAGGGTGTCAGAGGTATGGGCTCCACTGAGTGGCATTCTTTTTGTAGGTTTAACTACAACTACTGTTTTTTATGCACCTATTTTCTTCTTTCTTATCAGATTTTGTTCGACTCCAGTCCGATATGATTGATTAGCTGATGGGCCACTTACACTTTAACACACAGCATGCTTTCTGTTGCATAAGACTTTAGCCCTGATGAGGGTTCCGCTCCCATTCCCTAGGTTTCCCTTTCTTCATTTCCTCAGATCATTTGAGGTATCACATGCTTATCTGTATCTTCAGCCCTTGATGTGAAGGAGGTTTTGATCCTGATTTCCCAGTGGGAATCATTAGGGTTTCATCTCCACCTTTTCTTATGTCACAGCTGGCTTTGTGTTTGTCGTTCGTCTGAAGTGAAGGCTTGACAGATATGGCGATGTCTCACTTCGGCGCAGCTGTTTCTTTAAGTTCTCTCGGCTCCCGCAGTGCCGCGACCTGGCCTAGGCAAAACAGAGAACTTCCACTTTGGACAGTCACTTGGACGTGTCACAAAACACTGTATCGGAGGCTGAACTACTCTCCGCCCTCACATAAAAATATATCTCTCTCTAAAAGAGAATTGGCCCTCTGTTCCTCTCTGGCCTTCACTGTCTTTCTCTCCCAGTCTCTGACTTTTTTTTATCATCTCTTCCTCTGACTGTCCTCCCTTTTATTTCTCTCCTCTCTGCAATAACTTCATTTTTCTCACTTCTTCTTGACCTTATTGAGAACTTTTCTATAATTTGATTCCTCGCACCTTTGAGATTTGTGACCGTTCAATCTTTTTACTGACCTAAAACACATCTAGAAACTACTGCTGAGCTCTTTTGTTGTTACACATCGTTTGTGTGTCTTTGCTCTTTCTCTTTAACCTTGTTTCACCATCTTTCCCACTGAAACATGTCCTGACACATTAGACGTAAAGCTTCACTTCCTAACTGTTGTGACAGCGAGTTGTCTAGAACTTGTCAAAGCGTCTGGTAGCTCCAGGTTTGCTTCCTACAAATCTCCCTGACCAAACTGCCGGGTGTTGCGAGCACATTCCCCTTGTGACACTTGTATTTATAAAAAAAACAGAGTTCCCCAAGAAACCTGCGAAGACAACTAAGGAACATGACAAACTGATAGATTTCTTAATGCTGATGAAGGGGAACAGCTACAGAAAGAAGGAGTGTAGGAGCCGTGGGAAGAGTGTGTTTACAGAGCCATGAAGTCATGGAACCAACAGAAATTATAAACGTGACACGTAAATGTATGTTCAAAAAGCAAATAATGAAACACTTGGGCACAGCATACTTGTGACACTAGATGGTACTGTACATAAATGTGTAGTATTCTCTTACATGGTTTGCAGTTTTCGCTTCTATGGAATTGGACATATCAGTGTTTTATATCATGACAAAGGTAAAATTGCATAACCACTAAATTTTATTTTTTTATGCATTCTAACTTTTGACATTTGTAATGTAACGTATGTTTTGAATGTTTGATATTGGTATGGTAATGTATGTTTTAAATGTTTGATATCTGTATGTATGTTTTAAATGTGGACCCCACTAAACGTAGCTCTGTCTTATGGTAGAGCTAATGGGGATCCTTCTAAATAAACAAATAAACAAAATGACCTCTGTTTGCACTTTATCTTCATTCTAAAGCAAAGATTGTCAACACCAGAGAAACTAAGACCTGGTCATTCTTTCAAACACTTTAAACAAAAATCGTCAGTCCGATACAAAAGTGGAAGTAAGATCTATCTATCTATCTATCTATCTATCTATCTATCTATCTATCTATCTCCATCCATCTTGTTCTAATTAATGAATAAGCCATTCAATTCAGAGCTGTCAGTGTGTGTGTTTGCTCTCATCAGGTTTCCTCTCCTGTGCTCCAGTTTCCCCGTGCAGCCTTACAGTAGGAACATCCAGCCCTATCAATATTTAAAACGCATTCTAATTAAGCCCCGGCGGCACCCTTGGCGCCCGACATGAGCAGAGGGGTGAAATTAAAGTCGCCCCTCACCCTGCACCGCCTCCACGTCCCCCCGGACTCAACCTGGAGACAGCAACAACTACAAATTGCTGCTCGCCGGCCTCATCGGCTGGGGGCTGGGGGTGGTGGTCTATGGAGGGGCGTGGGGGGTGTCCGACGCTGTATGCTGCCACATGGTTCACATGATGGAGGGTTAGATATTCATGGCCTCCTTGCTCCTCCTGGACAAAGAGGATGACTGATGTATGTAGGTTAGGTTAGCCTGGGATGGTGTGTGTGTGTGTGTGTGTGTGTTTATGTTGCTGTGCGATCATGTTTCAGCGCTGGTGACAAGGAAAAGTTGCGCCTCCTTTTCATTGAAATGACCTAAAGAGACAGACCAATAGTGGGTCTGTGTGTGGGTGCACTAGCACAATACGGTACAGGCAATTTTTTTTTAGACAGCAATATTTGTGTATCAGTGACAATATTAACTATATGAAAATTTATTTTGTGCACATACAAACTCACACTTCAGTGTAGAGCACCCAACAGTGATGGATTACTGGAAGAAAGCTGTCAACACTTCACTTAGAAATGCATTGTTTTTTGAACTGGACAGCTTAGACATGTATTATACGTTAATAGACAGGCTTAGACATCTGCTCTGTTTTGAAAACTTCTCGACTAATACGCACTTTTAAAAAAAAACTATTCCTGTGGTTGATTGTCAGGTCTGAAATCACTTCAAGGTCAGAGTCCTCCTACACGCTCGCACTGCTGCCGGCAGCATTCTTTCCCTTTTCCTCGGTTTCTCCTTTTTCAGCCTTTTGAGCTGTGACGCAGCGAGAGGCCGGACTCTGATGTGGGAGACGACAAAGCTGCTGTGCTGAACCATGGAGCTGCTCACACACTCCAGATGGTGGTGGACGGTCCTTTGCCTTTGATTCAAGGAAACCTGTTGTCTCATTTGCATCAGGTGATAAACGACAATGGAAGGTCGAATCTGCAGAACCGTTGACTAAATACACTGAGTATCGTTTTCATTCTTTATTCTATATATTTAGTTTATTTACAGATAACTTTCCTACATGGACTATTTTGATGACAATGACTAGTCTCTGTAAAAAGTGCTGGAGTTATTTCACATCTTTCTCTTCCTAACCTCCTGTGATTGTTTGCCTGACTTTACTTTTCAGGGACTCTTTCCATCGCTCTCCGAGGCACCGAGGCTTAATCTCTGTCTGATGAGATGATTCATGTCAAATTTTGTTTACCTGCTTGTCATTGTTTTGACACCGCCTTTTCCTTTATATAGGGTACGTGCCTGCATGCCTGTGTGTGTGTGTGTGTGTGTGCGTGCATACGTGAGTGAGATTTCAACCCCGCCGTGTTGAGTTAAAAAGACTTGTCTTCAAAGCTTTGTCAGTTAACAAGATGTATGGGAGTTCACACTGAGGGAAGTATCTTGAAAGATGGTTATTTCCACCTCATTACACGCGCATTTGCTCTGTACCCTCCCCTCCGCAGCCCCCACATACTCACGCACACTGAGCGTCACATGTGCAGACATCATGAAAGCGTCTCATCCCACGCACACACACACACACACAAGAACACACACACACACACACACATGTAGAGACTCTAATAAGGGTCTGATTGAAGTGCTGATGCTTTTGAGAGGGTTGAGCCCCGTGTTTTGAACCCATGAGGGACTCCATCCATCAACCGATGCAGTGACAGGTTCATAACACATGCAGAGATGAAGGAGTGTGTGTGTGTGTGTGTGTGTGTGTGGGTGGGTGGGTGTGTGGCTGTGCTTTGTAGTTAGGTGTCCTGCATCCCTTTTACCACTGTGAATCATATGTGAGGGTGGCCCACCCTGGGGATGTGTGTGCACATGTGAGGGAAGTGTATCTGTATAGATGCAAATGTCACTCTGAGCCAGTTTGCAACCCACTTGTGTATCGTGCATGTGCGACTTTCGTGTAATCCTTTCTCCACTGACGTCTCAATTAGTCTTCATGGGATTCTTCAATCGGTTATTATTCACATCCATAGTATGCACTTATACGAGTGTGGAATGTATAGGAATGTATTTGCGTCTCCGACTGACACCCTGTTTAAACCTCGTCGTAGTACTGTGTACTTACACTGTTTGTCAAGGGAGTAAATACGAGGTTATTTCCACTGGAGCACAACACAGCAGATTACAGAGTACAGCTCATGGAGAAAGGCAACATCCAGTGTAAAATCTATGTGCAGCCGAGTCCGACTGCATTCACACAAGCAACCGATTTAATTGTCTGACCATGATAAGCCCCCCCCCTCCTCCCCTGTGAGAACGTTTCAGTGGTTTGATTATCAGCTTTCTAGCGTTCCTGGTGATGTTCGACTCCAATTCGCCAACTTGCACTCTGCTTAAAAGACTGCGCTTGTCTTAAAATTTTTTTAAGGAAACCTATTGTCCAAGCTATGAGTGCAACAGGTACAAGAACCATTGACAAGTTATTTTTGGTAAGACACTTTAGTATCAGGTCATTAATGCTGTGCTTAAAGTTGAGGAACATTCTAGTTATGGCAATATGACAATCCTTCAAAAGTACCTTGCACCCTGCGTCGTGGCAGTTATCTGCGGGGTTTCCCGACGTCAACGACCACGGCCATCCGGAGTTAACCCTTGTATGGTGTTCGGGTCTGTGAGGCCCATTTTCAATGTTTGCTAAAAGAAAAATGATGCGATAAATATTTGTTTCAACCTGAGACTCATTGGCCTTGGCTCATTTTCTGTGTTGAACATATAAAGGAACATATATTCAGTGACTTTACACTTTACACCCCTCCTACACATTTATATTACATATGTGATGTTCGGGTCCCCTGGACCCAGGTCTACATAAAGTGTTAAATTGTATATTTCAATCACCTCTGCTCCCACATTCCTGCACATATACGTAAACGTTCTCTGCCAGTTACTGCATCCCACAAGGATTCTGTTGATTCCCCTTTGGATTTGAAAACTCCAACACAGATAATAACCCCAAAGTATGGAAATAAATGGGTTTGGTCCATCTCATTCTAGCTTTCTACGACAACATGTTGCCCTCCAAATTAGTGCAATCCAGAATGATTTTCGTAATGAAAAGTTCGTAAGAAGGCTTGATGTCCTGCACATGAGTCACTGCAATCCGTGTCGGCCGTGATTGCACAATATTACATTGGTAGCCATGCGGGGTGGCTAAAGTGAAAAAAGACCATTAAATTGTCATCATTTTTTGTCATCCATATGTTGGCTGCTGATGGCCTGGCCTGGATTTGGGACTGGCTGCAGATTACCTTTTTACGTAGCTGGCTGATGGTCAATCTCATCCTCTTCTAACCCAAACTCACTGTCAGACTCTGAATTGACAGAAACATGATCTTCATATTCTCTAAACTCTTCCCCTTCATTGTCTTCCAAAGATTTTCTCTCTTCAAAAATCATTTCTAGATACTGTATCTGTATCAGATTTCCAGCTACCCACTTCTATCTGTGTTAGTTAAATACACTGTTTAGAGACACTGCCACCTTGCACAGTTGGAGACAGACTCTGCACAGTAGTGATCAAAGAATGGAGCCACAGTAGCTAGTTCTCACCAATACAAGCATTCGACCAATCATGAGTCACCCCAGCTGTCAATCTGAATACTTCACTATGTTTTGATAGCATCCAATAATAAAAAAAAAAAAAAATCAGTGGGATGAGAACCATCTAAAATCTCGAAAACATATTTCACGGAGCTCAGAAAAGACGAGATCACAAAAGCTCCTAAATCGAAGAGAAAAACCACAAAACCTCCTTGAGCGACTCCGATATAAACAACTCGACAAACCTTCACACAGTTCTGACCTCTTTGAGTGCTCCAAAAAGATGTCAACGTGCTTGGAGGAGTTTTACAAAATGCTTCTGTTACAAATGTTATTTGATATTTAATTTACAGGAACACAATGATCTGGCTGACCAGAGATTACCTGGTAAATCAGATTCAACATTTATATAATCCAAGCCATTGTAGCTTCCTTTAGCTCTCTACCGACACCCCTCAGTGGCTGTGTTATGGTTCCAGGGGGTTTTGAAGGTCATTGTGTATTTAAGGGCCTGACTCACCTGGGCTGCCAGATGGGATTTCAACAACCCCTGAGAGGCCAAAAGCCACAGCAATGTTGCATGGCAGCTGTCTTTTTAAGAGCCCTGTATCAAACTTTAGCTTTGGCACCTTAATTATTTAAGTTTGATAAAACAATCCAACTCAAATGTCGCTTTTTAAAGTTCCTGTACAGCACCTTGAATCTGCTTCTGTGTGTGAAAGGGTGCTTCATAAATGAAATTGCCTCGCCTTGCCTCCCAAGGTCTTTCCTCATCAATAGAAGGAGGTTTCTTTCAGTTGAATTCAAAATACACGACTTTTAAACCGACGGATTTCGGCACAGTTCATACCAGACAACTTGCTGTTGTGTGATCAAGAATCTTGCAGTCGTTGTGAGTTCACACTACACAACCATCTAGCGATGGGGGGGGCACACACTATGGTACCTTTGACCAGCAGAAACCTATGACTGCTCCCCAAACTACACTTAATCACCAAAACACAAGAAAGGAAAACATGCTGGTTACAGAATGACACATCAACCACCGACATGTGTCAGTGGACATCAGTTGTACAGAACAGAGAGCAGCCACACTCTTCAGCCTGAAGGTCCGAATCAAACCGGACCTGAGGTAGAGAGGAAACCAAACGGGACGACCCAACCCCAACAGCTATTCTGTTCAGTCCTGAAGCAATGGGGAATTTGTCTTCTGTTCCTCACAACTCAGGGGTGGGTGGGGGGCACCTCTGCACACTACTACCTCAACACCCTCCCCCTTCCTGTGGACTGATCGGCTGCAATTGGCTCGAGTTGACCCGGACTCCGACTGCATTTCCAGCAGGTTGGAAAGCTGATTGGAGTCTGTGATGTTTTGGTGAGCCTCTCATATGGTGTATTTGTAGAGTTCACAGATTGCAGACCGCTGATCGGGTGACGATTGGGTCTGTGACTGGCAAATTAGGCTGCAACTTGTGTGGTGTGAACAAGGCATGATTTTATTCACTGATGTGATGTGGCCTAATACCCACAGAACAAGGTCAATATGTACGATGGGCTTTGCTGGGGATTTGGGATGTTTGTTTCAATCTGCTATTTATTTGCCATAGAGTTGTGGTGGCAGCAGACTAAGCAAGGTAGTCCAGATGTCCCAGCAATTCCCGGCTCCTCTGGGGGAGATCCAGAGGTACTCAAAGGCCAGATGAGATATTCAGCATAATCTCTCCCCAGTGTTTTCTGAGTCTACCCACGGGGCTTCTACCATTGGACGGGTCTAGAGTATCGTCAGTTGAAGGCACCCAGGAGTTATCCTGATCAGAAATGTGTTGCCAATCAAATATACTTTATATGTCCTAATACAGTTTAGGCTTCTTAAATGTATTATTAATAATGCAGGGTGGTAGAAACCCCTTTAGTCCATAGTGTGAACTCAGCTGTGAGTCACTCTGGCACAAAGCTTTGTTTCTTCCAAGCAAAATGTCAGTGTGAGCCATTCAAGTGAAGTCTATGTTGTACATTTAACCTCTAAGTATTAGGAGACAGATATGATGTAACATGTCTCCAGCCGAAGTTTGATCACAAGAGGAGTCTTGAGGGCTGCGTGAGGGCATTCATAGGCTGAACAATATTAACTTCTCACTCTATAGCCTTTTCTAAGTGAATCACCACATGTGATCATCGTCTTTATGATTCATCAGCTCCCCAGTGGATCCTGAGCCTCGTGAAGTTTCTGGATTCTGACGAGAGAATGGGACGGGTCTGGGGAACAATGCATCCGGGGGAGCTGACATTCTTCCGTCTCTCCCACTCACTCTCTCCTACACATATACACTTTTTTTTCCTTTCAGTGTATTGGGCTGGAGACACACACACACACACATACACACACGCACACCAGGGTATTCCCCTAACCCCTAATCTCAATACCTCTGTGACTCTTTCATAGTGAGGAGGGAGGTTTCTCACCAGCAGGAAGACTAAATAACCTGCCACATGAATTAATGCTTCTGCCTTTGTGAGAGTTGGCAGACACAGAGTGAAGCCAGTTAGAAAGAAATATCTCCTTTAATTTACTATGAAATTGAACATTTTGCCATTATTCATGTTGGACAGTAGGTGTATGGTGACATTTAATAACACTGATCCTTTTGTGAGTGGCCATGTAAGGAAATGACAATTAATACAATCACATTCTGTTCCAACAGAAACGCCCCATGCTGATCAGGGGTCAGGAGCTCCAGGATGGTTCGGGATGCACAGAGGCTGATGAACCATAAATATTAAGCATTAAAAACATTAAACATTATCTGATTCACATAGAGAAGAATATAGAGTGATAGGGTAATATTGTTCAGTCTGCTACTGATCACAACCTCCCCTCAAGACTCCTTTTTGGAGTGAAATATGGTTGTTGCAGCTGAATGCAGCTGTTATAGTGAAATCCTTACTCCAAATATGTCTGGTTTATGTTATTGTCACCTCGCAACAAAGCTGTTTTCAGACATGCACTGGACTAAACAGATCCTCCGTATTTTTTCCGCAAATGTCCGAGTGAGACACTTCGTAGTCTCAGCAGACTTTCTCTGCCTGGCCTCCAGGTATAAAGTCCACAGAAATCAGAAGAAGTCGACGTGTAAACACAGCAGAGGATCCCCCGCTGGGTTCACCATAAGCGAGGGTTGGGGGTTGATGACGCTTCTAACACGCCACAGATGCTAAAATGAAAGAAAGAAAGAAATCAAATATCTCCCGATGAAAAAGCGGTGACACACACGTAGAATACACCGACGAAGATGTCAAGAGAGTTTGTGCGGTGGTGTTGTGGTGTAAACAAAACCCTGTAATCAGCGCAGCGGTGTGAATACGTCACTTACTGTCTCTTTCTGCTGCACCCGGCTGCTCCCCCTCTCGCCTGAATAATATGAAGGATTTGTTACTGTTGTGAACGCGTCTGTGCAGAGAACCTTCCGCTGGGTTGTGCGTTTGTGAAAGGTAAACTGTGTAGCTAATACTCCAGATTTTAGCGGCAGGTCATGCTCGAAAACGGCTCAAGATGGTTCCTGGTTTGGATACTGGTTTGTTTATTCTCTCAATGTTTGCATCAGACTTTTCCCGGTACTCCAGCTTCCTCCCACAGCCCAAAGACATGCAGATTGGGATCAGCTTAATCGTATGTATGCCATGCAATACGCTGGCGACCCTTGACCATTGTCAGCTGAGGTTGGCTCCAGCTCCCCCTGCCACCCTCACACAAACAACCCCTCAAACCACCACAAACTCTACGTTAAGCCTTGATTTAACATTACCATAATATGCCATGGCATTTTACAGGATTGGTGTAAAACGTAGTGAAACAAGTATGTATAATGAAATGTGTCAGACTGCTGGGGAGCACGCAACACAAGGTCAAGACATTCTAAACTATAAAATGTCTTAAAAAATGATTCTTCTCCTGTATTACTGTTTGAGTATGGACATTTGAAGATTTTATTAAATATCTTTGCCTGAAGATAGTACTCTTTTTCACCTGTGTATTGAAAAATAAGAGCACGAGGCATCTCTTGCTACTGGCAGTGGTGTCCATCCTGCCACCTCTGTGCATGTCAAATTCTGTCTGAAGTCATGTTTCTCATTGTGTGCTGGATGTTGCTCTTGATGTTGTCCGTGCAACAATTGTATCTCTTCATCAAACGCTGCAATCTTATCTCAGATATTAAACGGCCTCTCTTCGGTCAGCCACGCTCTGCTGGGCCGGTGGTCAGAGGTTGGGTGTGCAGGAGTCTCACTGCTTTCAGGGTACAGTTATATTTTTCATGGGAGGATTGGGTAGCCAGCATATCACCTAAGAGCTTCACTCCACATGTTGGGGTAAGCTTTCATATGGAAGTAAATCTGTGTCATCGGGATTTGAAACAAAAAAGACATTGAATTTCTAGCACTAAATATTTATGCATTGAAATTATGTATTTGAATGTTTTTCAACGTTTAAAATTCGACCGCAAAAAATTCAAGCTCAAAAAATTCAAGCTCAAAAAATTCAACCGCAAAAAATTCAACCTCAAAAAATTCAACCTCAAAAAATTCAACTGCAACATCCGGGGATCCAAGGAGGAGCAATCGATTCCAGATCGGGAGCGTGCGTCAAGCAACGAGAGCGAGCGGGAGTGACCGACACCCATGCAGCTTTGACTTGTTTAAACTCTTCTATATGCCATCGGTGTAGTTTGTTTATGTAAG
>CM028879.1:20268872-20280065 GCA_016801935.1 Platichthys stellatus
AGGCAGCATTGATGAAAATAAATATGTATGCGAGTTAAAAAGAAGGGGTCTACGTATTTCTGATTTGATTTGGCTTTTCGTGCATTTGGTTTAACACATGTAGTAACAGGAGAGAGAGACAGTGGAGCGAGAGAGAGAGAGAGAGAGAGCTGGGTGAGCGACATTCACTTTTAACGGGGGAGAGAGCGGCGCACCGCGCTGTTAAAGCTCGTCTCCCGATCTTGAATCTGGAATCGATTGCTCCTCCTTGGATCCCCGGATGTTGCAGTTGAATTTTTTGAGGTTGAATTTTTGAGGTTGAATTTTTTGCGGTTGAATATTTTGAGCTTGAATTTTTTGAGCTTGAATTTTTTGAGCTTGAATTTTTTGAGCTTGAATTTTTTGAGCTTGAATTTTAAACGTTGAAAAACATTCAAATACATAATTTCAATGCATAAATATTCAGTGCTAGAAATTCAATGTCTTTTTTGTTTCAAATCCCGTTGACACAGATTTACTTCCATACTTTCAGACACATTAGTCTACATGATGGTACATTGATTCCCAATTGCGCCAAAGAGAGCAGTTGCTTATCTGGTCTTAGTTTGATAAACTCTGGTTGACTCAGCTTGTACCCCTTGTAGCCAAACAGATAAGCCATCAACATGTGAGTCACGTGTTGTTGTGTGCAGGTATGAGCAAGCATGCTGGGCCCATTACCCAGAGGCCGATTGATTGGAACCATCTTGGGGTAGGTGTTTTTAACCTGCAAGGCTACATGCTGAGCAGCATCAACTGCTAAAACTCCCTGATGTGGGTTCAAATACCACCAGTGCCAATTAGTACCGTTGTCCTTTTATATTTTGTTAGTCCGTTAGATTGTTTGTGTTCTCGCTTCCATGACATGAGTCCACTGCAAAGTAATACAGCAGTCCCATTCATGTGTATTTAGATAATCATTTCATCTGCTGAAATTGAGAGGAAAGGAGATTCCACATTCCAGAAAACCCTACAACCATGTAGACACAAGGGGTGTCTGCGAATGTGAATACAGAATCCATATATGAAAGAAAACTAAATAGATAAAGTTATTAAATAATTTCAGCAAAAGAAAAGCAAAGACTTTAACCGCTCCGAATTAAATTTGGAGGGTTGCTCATCCAAAATAAATATATCGGACACTAGTCTTCTTAAAATTGACTAATTGAAAATGTACTTTTTTAGGAGCTTTTAGTAAAAGTGAGAAATAGCAAAACTAAAACCCACATACAAAGGAATTTCAAGTGCAGTGCCTTTATCTGCAAACATAAAAATCTCAGCACTTTTATCAGTTGTTAGTTTTCAGTTGCCTTACTCACGATTTGGCTCTGATAAGCTTTCCTGCAGTTTGTCCCTGAGCTGCTATACACATTAACAAATAGATCAAATTTACCCGCATTGCACGTTCTGAAATCTGTGCGATCACAAAAATATATTGTGAATAAGAAAAACCAACGATTTGTTCTTCATTTGTCACACTCAGTTAAACCTGCTTTTATTTGAGGGACACATCTGGGAAGCATTAGCTGTAGACACAACTTTTGATAGCTGTAAATGTTGCCTATTTACACCTCCAGTGGTTATTCAATAACACGAGCGTTGATTCAGAGGTGTTTTAGCCATTATGTTTAAAGTGATAGTTTACAGTGAATTTATCAGAGCAGTTGGACAATGCAACAAAAACAATGAAAACCTACAAGTGCACCTTCAAAATTAGATTTTCGGTCATTTTTGTGTGTATGTGTTTTTTAGTAAGTTCAAGGTTTCAATACTGTCTGCCAAACATCTTGCCATTTCTTTCCTTAAGAGTTTGTGGTTCGGAGGTTCTTCATTTTATGGTTTTTGAATGAGATTGCTATCGCCTGAACCATTCCCAGACCTTTAGTGAAAATATAAACACTGACTAGAAAAAGAAGTAGAAGTATACAGAAGAAATAGAAGTATTCTCAACCCACCAAACTTCTGAGAACAGGAACCTGTGCTAAAGTTGTAATGGCACTGCAGAGGATTATTAGCCTGATGTTTTATACTTACATAATTCTAGTCAGAATAGGAGTCTGATACCACTCCATTGGGCTGTGATTATGGGGCGTGTTTCAACCAAACCAGGAAAAAAAATGATTCTATGCTCAATTGGATAGACCTACAACCAATCAGAGCAACGTGTATTGTAAATGTAAAGGGGCGGTGTGGCCTAGTGGCTAGAGTGGTGGTTCTTCAACAAGAAGGTTGCCGGTTCAAACCCCACTCAATCCCATCTCCTTGGGAAGATACTGAATCCCTCATGAATGTTGAGTTTGCTAATTGTAAGTTGGATGAACTTCATCCAAGACGAATTACGTTGGCTTGAAAAACATCAGAGCCTAGCATGCCCCTCCACTTCTTGCAGCCAGGATTCCGGGCTTCCGAAAAGGAGCTGGCAACGACCACTGGTAATGTCTACCTCGTAGTGCACGCCGAGTTGCACCGCCTTGATGCCCATTTCGGTCGCCTCTTTCACTTGGTCCTCCATTAGTAAGACCCATGGAGAAACCACAATGACCACTGGTTTCATTGTGTCCCATCTTCGTCGCGACCATCAGGGCCAGCTGATAAATTAAACTTTTTCCGAATCCCGTAGGAAGGACAGCAAAAACATCTTTTAAATCTATAAATGCCTTGATCGCGTTTCTCTGTTCCTCTTTCAAAATGAATGCGCTGTCGATGTCTTCTAAACAGACTCAATGGCAGCATCTACACATCTCAGCTCTATAGCGGCAGGCATGTTTGTTGAAAATGAATTCAACCCAAGCGCTCTTCGATGACGTGGTTGATTTCGTTACTGTTGATCATCTGTCCATCATCGCATAAAGCCCGCTCTGACAATTTGATTGGTCCGAACAGCTTCTGTTTGGGCATAGTTTCTCCCCAATGGACCAATGCCAGACCGAACTTCCTGGCCTCAAATGTTGTGGGCGGGGCTAAATTCTTCTGGCATCCAGGCTAGAGGATTATTGCAGGAAACACCAGAAAGATTTACAGATACTTTTCAAGGAAAAAAATATTGTTGTTTGTCGAAGTCAGAGCACAGAAAGACAAAACCATGGTTAAAGCTGTTAAATTGAAACTCTAGTTACCTTGAATAAAATTGGGCTTTTCTCTGGGTTTGAACATTGTTGGAAACTATTTGAATAATATAAGTAACACTAGACAACAACATTTATAATATATATATGACATTTTTATGAAGAATTGTTACATTTGACATCATTAAATACAGTTAAACAGTAATTGATACTAAAACAGCAAACAAAAACAACAAACAAGTAATTTATGTCCATGATAGTCCTGAAGGCACACAATGGTGAAATTTCCCAAAGAACTTAATCTTCCAGTTACAGTTGCTGGTGATTCCCAGGCAGGCCAATTAACGTTAATCAGTTAATTAAATCCCTGCAGCTGCCTGAAGGCAAAGGACAGACGTGATAAATCTGCAACCTCCGAGCTAAAGTGTCTGAACAAATATACTGAACAACTTAGGTTCATTTGCAAGGTTGATTGCTTATGTAGGCCCATCACCATGTGACGAATAACAATCAAATAGCAGTCGTATTTCTGTATATTTATAGTCAGTGTGTGCGCGTGCGGGACCAACATTTCTCCTGAACGTATCAAGCCTCGGCCTGAGTTTCCAATGTTTGTCTTTCTTTGCCGCCATAGACGCTGTCAAGTTGTTTACAAAATGTAATAAAATCAACAGAGATAGGAATCAGATGCGTGACATCTCATCAGAAACGGGTGTACCACGTTCCTGTCTCTCAAACAGACTCCAGACTTTTGCATCAGGCCAAGAGTTAGGTACTTGCTACTCTTTTTTCCAATTTTCCATAGAACTGTTTTATTTACAGATGTTCCAGTCTTTTCAAAGCTATTTGTGTGTCCCTGAAAGGCACTGTCTGGCTTGTGTATCATTCTCACCATGTCATGACCTTCCTCTCTTTCTAACTGAGCTTTTTAGAGTTTTTGGACTTCATTTGATTTCCTGTTTCATTTTAGAATCAGTCCCTCTGTACCTGGTTTTACTTCTTGTCTCTGAGGATTATCTCAGATTTTCTGCCCCGCTCTGATGTGTCACACCAGTAGCCTTCTATCCCTGCCTTACTGGTATGTTTAGTCCCTGTGCTTGTAGTCCTCTTTGTCAGCTCCCCAGTGTTCCTATGAGCTGCTTTCACATAGTTTCTGTGTGTGTTCGCATGTCTTGAGAAGCATTCTCCATTTACATCTGCCTCTTTCTGTCTGTTAACTTGTTTGTTTGCATTAAGTATCGCCTCAGAACCTACTGTATACCTGCCTTGATGCCTTCTGGGGTCTGGAAATCAGACTAGAAAGTACGAACAGGCCAGACATGGCTCTTCTATGCTTAAGAATTTTCTAAATCCCAAGCAGGATCTCAAAAATAAAAAAGATAGAGCCTTCATCTGATGGTTGTGTCACTCCCAAACTGCCCTGTGTTGCTATTTTCCTGAGCCTCTCCCCTCAACCACCTGTCACATCAACCCTGCAAGCCTACCAGTGAGCTGGCCTTCGGCCTGCTAGCCTCCCTGTCATGGATTCCCAGCAGCCATCCCAGGCCTCAGCCCAGGTTTCCAAGCTGCCCTTCCCCACATAGTCTCAGGCACAATTGACACCGAGCCAGACCTTGGGTTGGCTGTTCTCGCTGCCATCCTTTCTGCTCCAGCGTGCGGTGTCACAGCCATGCCCTCGATCATCCTGGACTCCCGGGTTGTCCTAGCTCTATTCTTCGGCTCCATGTTCCAAACCCCTGGACACTCCTAACAATCTACTTATCGTACTAAAAGGAACACATGCATCTTACATCACCGTATTGAATGATAATCTGCTTGATCTACGTGTATCTGAAAACGGCATTAACCATCCAACCAGGCAGCCTAAAAATTAAGTTTCTGTCTAATGAGACAAGCTAAAAAAAAAAACACTTTGATTCAGTGTATCATCAAAGAAAACTTATTTCTATTCATATATCATCTTTGAGCATGTCACTTTCCCATCCCTCAGCCGGTGGAAGGTGATAGCTCGAAACTTGAGACAGCTAACAATGTGCAGCACCAGTGTTCAAGCCACGAGCAGTTTGTTTTCATGTTTGCCAGATATGTCACTCAGATGAGGATGGGCGGAAATTTCAATTAGCTAACGTGCCATTAAAACATTTACGAATGACTGCAGCCAATTAGCTAAATTAATCTCACTTTGAAAGCCAATCTGTTTCCATACAGCCAGAGTCCCCGAGTTCACTATTGTCACGCATGTGGTACAGAGTAAATTAGGTAGATTGTTTTGTTTTGATTCTTTAATGATAAATAATAAAAAAGGTATTTTATTGTATATTTAATAAAGATTCAAGGGTGATTATTTAATATATTAGCTAATGTTAGGTAGTTTAATTTGGTGGTTTTCCATTTTGAAGCAAAAGATTATTTTTATTGTTCATTCATGAAAAGCAAAGAAGTGGAATGAAAACATCAGAAACAGGTAGTTAAATTCAGATTAATAAAGCTACTACTTGGACGTTACTAGTCAGCTGGTGGAGACACAGCTGATTAATGTGCCACTGATGCTACGTGAAAAAATCTGCTGATGCCAACAAGCTAGTGAAGCTTCATTCCACTTCATCAATTATCACTACACTCAATATACTGTACAAACGAAAGGAATATCTTCTGATCTCTTGGCTCTGTTTCGCTGTTGATTTGTTTTCATTGTGTCAATGTTTTAAAGATAAATTTAAGGTAATTTGATGATATCATTTGATTTTAATTAGACAGTGTCAGAGTAAAGTTACCAGTCATTCAGGGTATCACTCAGCCTGTAAAAACAAATCCTACATTGTGATGATTGGATAAACTTTGTCACATCCAAGAACATTTTTCAAGTGAAAAAGTTGAATTATTCCTCCATATGTGCAATGTGTAATGTATTTATTACTTTCTCACAAAAAGAAGGATGAGACGATACATTGAGCGAAAATAAAAACCAGCATGCAACACTCTTTCCCAATGTTCAGCACTTATATGAGGTGTAAATTTAACACATTGACAAGAGATGCTCACTTTCCTTTAACCAGCTGGATGAGAAGATCGATGCTGCTCTTGTGAGTGGGCTTTAAATACACAGTTGGCTCCTCAAGCTGAAGAGTTTAGCAGATGGGAATGTATGGCCTGTCCAAGGCTGAACAGTACAACTAACACCATCTTATTGGTGGGATGCCACCTAGGCTGTGTGGCTTCTTGCGTTTCTGAACCCAGCGTACTGTAGCTTGACATAAACATTTCAATGGAGCAATGATTCATCTGTATTCATCCTTGTGCACTGGAATAATGTAATGTAGCTGAATAATGGCCACAAGCATCCGCAGTCAGCGATGAAATGCCACTTGATCACAATTGTTTACTTAGTTTACTAAGTAATTGTGGGCTGATTACATCTCAGAGGTGCCGATCTCACTGCCTCGTTTGAATAGCATTTTTGTGTAATTACGAATATATACTTCAATAATAAACAAATAAGAAGTACTTGGGGTGACAGTCTCATTCGTCATCTTCTAAATGGTCCTAACTACATGATAGACTATATTGAAACAAGGCTCTTCATGACCGGGTGTATTCACAGTCTCTGAACTCACACACACATACACACAAAGACACACACACACACACAACCACACAGCGCCACGCTCCAGGACCAATCTGCTCTAATGATTTCTGATGAGATTGGATTTCTCTTCATGGCCACTGGGCTGCGTGTCCAATTATGCCAGCCGCTGATTTGGTTTCCGATGAAAACCAAGTAACGACACAGGCCTTGTGAAGAATTGCGGGTGAAACACTTGTAATGCTGACCCTCCCACCCGATCCCTTTCCCATCATGCTCTTCCCTCCTTGTCATGTCCAGCTCTCTCTTCCTATTATGTGTCACCTTTCCCATCATTTCATTCTAACCAATCATTTTTTTTCCCTTTCAATCCCTGCCCTCGTATCCTCCCCTCTCTTCACCTTCCATCAATTTACATTTTCTCCTCCACTTTCATTTTAGTTGTTTTGTCTTGTTGCATCAATTCATTTATTTAAAATTATGTTTGGATTAAGATGAGACTTTTATTTTGAAGGATACACAGTTCCCTTATTCTTACATGACTAAAACTGTTCAGTAAAGAGTAAATGTAATTTTTTTTGTTTCCCTACGATTGCAGGGGGGTTGGTATAATATATTTCCTGTGCTGCTTTGCACCAAAGTGCATAAGGTCATTCTAGGAAGTGTTATCCTTGTTCACTTCACATGTCTACTCTCAAAGTGTGTGAATTATTTCTTGAAAATCCTCTTTGCACATGTTTTGTAAGCACTGGGTTATTTTGTGTTGTGAATTTGCTAGAGCCTGGAAGGAGAAGCATCTGTGTGAGCACAGCCTTCAGATCACAAGGAGGATAAACTGTTTAATAATGGCAAGGGAAACAAAATACAATTGTTATTCTAAATCTAGTTTGGTAGAAAATTGGGCCGTGGTGCACGGATACCCGGTGCACAGTTTGTTAAATTCAAATGAGCCAAGTGATGCTCTCTTGCCTCCCATTGATTGAAGGTGATAAGAAATAGAGCTTAAAGGAGAATAAAGCCAAGGCCAGTTGCAAACTGCACATATGAAACACTTAGCTGCAAGAAGCCATGAATTTACAGACACAAATTATTAAAACTAAATCATGCAGGCAGGTCACAGGTTCAAATGTCCTGATAGAGTCAAGTGCACAGATCAAATCACAGTGAGTGTACCACAGATGCAGGTCTCAGTAGGTTTTACTGTGCTTCAAAGAAAGATTAATTATTTGCAAGGTTTTCCAATTATACTCCATCACAAAGCAGCGGGGGAAGGTTGGATTCCTTCAGTGTGCTAAGTACAAGAGGTTTTTACCATGAGCTGGATAATCCAGAGAGGTGTGCTCCATTTCAAAACAAATGACTCAGCATTTGAACTGGTTTTACTTACCTGGTGCAAGTCATTTCATGTTAGATATGAGTGATCTCCGGTGCTCTTTGCCAAACGCAGGAGGTCCGGATCATTTACTCAAAATGTTTCTCTGACAACTTAAGGTCCAGATATCTGATGACCATCATCCTTCATGTGGTTTATCATTATGTAGTTATAGTGACATGACTTTGACAGTGACCATTTTCACAGGTAAACATTAACTACACCATTTGTTTTGCCTTTTTATTTTCCACTACTTTTTCAAATTCATGCTGTGAAAAATAAGTATAGAGATGGCAATTTTTTTTAACCTTTTAAAACAGACAATCTTATGCATTTAAAACAACTGTCATTGTATTGATGGTGGACTGTAAATCCTGCCTGTTACATCACTCTGTAATCTAGGACACTTGTATTAAGCTTCAAAAAGCCCAAATCACTGCACTTAATGCACGCCTAGCCCAGTGTCACAATTTCTTTTAAAGGATTTTGAAAAAAAGGCCAGAAACATAATCATGAATATGAATATTAATAGAGCATAAAATAAAAACTTAATTAAATCGAGCAGCGGCAAGATACAATTTGATTAATGGTTGTTACTCAGAATTCTCGTTTCTGTTCAAATCTGTGCAACTCAGAAAACAAGCAGTACAGAAATGCATCATGATCTAATATGTCATTTTATTCTGCATGTTTCATGACACCAATGACCAGACTGCACAGGGCAGCTACTCCACTTTTGGGATCATCTCTATCCCATATGTGTGGTGGCAGATGGTGCATGGCTTTCCCTCCTCCTCCTGGGATTTGGCTTTGGCCCTTTCCCCTTGCCCTGGGAAGGGGCCGGGCCTCAAGACGAAGGTGAGGATGGTGCATGGCTGTCTGCAGAGATTGATGCAGCGGGTTATGGGCTGGTCAGGCACTTGAAAATGTCATGATGCTTTCTCCCTCTCCAGTGGCTATGCTTGACCTGAGAGCCAATCATGGCATTCTGAGGGGTCGCTGCCGTGTTCCAGGCCTTTGAACCTGAAAAAGAAATGGCCAAAGACAGGTTCTCTGAAACCACCATGAAGGTGAGGAGGTGCGCCTCTACGCCCGTCTCATCACAGTTCCTGATATCACTACTGTGCTGGTGAAGCCAGCTGTCCATGAGACAGGTTAGGGTCCTGCCTTATGAAACCATGAAACCAAGTAACGCCAGCTTTTTCTTGGATTCTGACGAGACCTTTATTCCTTTTTTCCCGCAGAAAAATTGGAATGCAAGGTTCTGGAAGTCTGCTCTCCTCCCACTGCGTTGCTTTTGGTCCCTTGTGCCTCTGACTCATGTGGAATGGCTGACTCTACCCGACCCCAGCAGCTCCCTCTGCTCAGCCATAGCTTCCTTCCTTCTGGTCTCACACACTGGCTTAATTTCTTCCAACTTCTCTCAATTCCCTTACTATATTTCTGTCCTCTTTCCAGACAATGTGGTACCACTGTAATCTGTCATATATTTCATTGAGGTAATTATTATTGATGATACTCCTGATCCTGTGTTATTCATTTCGTAGTTATCAACTTACAACGACGGACCAAGTGTATCCAGGAGCAAAACTTTAGGTTTGAACTTGTTGCTCAAGGTTAGTGTTATTGTGTTTTCCTTCCTTCGTCACACATTGATATGTAGGTCCTATTCTTCTGCATATCTTTGAACTGTGCGAGGAAACATATTCGAGATCATCATGCAAACTCCACACTCCTCTTCAGAGAGGCCCGAGCTGACAGATCAAATTAAACCCCAGAACCTCTTCTGATGGGGGGTAGTCCTAAATGCTTAGCAGGAATGCTACCCCTTTAATAATATATTAAATCTGACTACAAGGGTTGGAAAGTCAAGAAAATACACACATACTTATGTGATCTTTTCAGGGAATAAAATCACACATTCCAAAACTCCCTTTTTAATTATCCATACAAACTGTAGGAGTTAAAATTCCATCAGCAAACTCAGTCACTTTACCAGCTGAGGTTAAACACATTAAGGACATGGCCAAAAAGCCTGCAGTACCAATTATGTAAGTGTTGCTATCACAATATGATGTTTTTGTCACACTCAATATTACTACATGTAGCCAAATAATATGAATTCCCAGTCAGTCTTGAAAATGCCACCTTGCCTGAATCAAATAGTAAAATGAGTTTGGTATAAAGAAAAGTAAAATGACATATGACCCTTCATAAAATCTGTTCTAACATTATTACCTCTCGGCCTTCTTAACATGAGTGCACATGAGGGCATCAGGAACTCTGGTGAATAGAGTTTCAAATCATATTCACGACCTTAAAAAACGACACCTCAGCCACTGTAAATCCCAGGAACATGAACACAAATCAACGTGAATCATGGACGGCAGTATATCATGCAGTGTGCCTCTGATGGTCCGGAGTGTTCAGGACATGCGGAGGCAGTGACAGAGGGAGGAGGGGAGGGAAGGTGTGCAGAGAATAGATGAAAGAGGCAGTTCTCCTAGTTTCTGGTGTCTTCTCTCCTCCCCAACACGTTCTGCCTGAAATGCGAGACAGGTTTATTTATCCAGCTTCATTCGGTGGGAAAGTGTACGGATGATGCTTCCTAAATGAATCCTAACAGCGTTAGGGAGTGCTCTAAAATGCCCTCGGCGCAGTTGACATTTTTCATTCAGTCTGAAAAACAAAAAACTGAACCAGGCATAATTCAGAAAATACTGCAGCTTGCAGAAAGAGCAGGTTGAGATAACACTGAGCTGGAGTGGAAGAGGGTCTGCACAGTCTGAGCGGGAGCTTTCAGCTGATACTGACTGTCAAGGTCTTGTGAGCATAATACTGCAATCTTGAAGGACCTGAGGTCAGAGCCTACTCAGTTCAAGTCTTGTTTAAAGCCCTATGAAATGAAAAATACAGTTCTGACTCTGTTTCCCTGTGTTAATTGTTTATTTATCTCTTGCTATCCATGAAATATATTGATTTTTACCTCAAGCTCTCTCAGAGCTGCCAACTCTCACGCTTTCGCCGTGTGACACACGCTTTTGCATGTTTTCACACGCTCTCACGCCACACATCCAATTTCTCACGCCAAATGAAAACGGATCTTTGAAAATAAAAACTATGACTAAATCTATTTTAACTTGTTGACGAGACGA